>CAUYRH010042309.1:0-20025 GCA_963574655.1 Perodicticus potto | reverse complement strand
CTGTATCACTAGGGGTGGGGTTGACAGCTCCTAACTTCCTGGGCTTAACGGAAGCGTACTTTACTGTTTTATGGACTTTCATCTCCGAACAAACAGCCTCTGTGTATGCTTCAGGGGGAGCCCAGCTTTCTTGCTTCTGTACTAGCAAAAGCCATTTTCACCCATTAAAGGCTTGCCTTTGTGTGGCTTATGTAGGGAGGTATTCTAACCCTACAACTCCCAACTACTTTTTGTATTTTCAGTACGGATAGGGTCTCGCTCTTGCTCAGCTGATCTCCAACTTCTGAGCTCAAGGTATCCTCCTGCCTCAGCCTCCCTGAGTGTCAGGGATCATATTATTTTAACGAAAACGTCTCTGCCCCAAACTGTGTATAACAAACTTGCATTACTTATACACATAGCTATTACAGCAAAAACGGAAAATAATATTTCATGGATAAAGAATTGAATTCAATACAATGATTTGATATGGTCAGGAGAGCACATTGGAATTAGTATTATCAGGCATTTAATAATGATCCAAATGTCCATGGTGACCAATTGATCCTCAGGGATCCAAGTTCATTATCGAACAAGAATGGTTGATTAACTTAATTGGCTTTGGCCTTCATGGCAAGCTAATGGAATTTAGAAGTATATACTGATGTGGATATACCCTTTATAAGTGGTACCCACTTAAGAAATAACAAGAATGGGCGAATAATGTAAAACTGTGGCAAAAGTTTTCTAACCAAAGAAATTATTAAGTGCAAGGTGTTTATTAAAAACAGAAATTATCAGATTTATATTTAGTCATTATATTGTATTGGCATTTAATATTCATGTGTTTTGAATGATAGAAACACTTGTATACAACTTAAAATGTTTCATAAACCTGCTCAGTGCGGGTAGCACAGTGGTTATGGCACCAGCCACATACATCGAGGGTGGTGGGTCTGCTAAAAAACTGCAACAACAAAAAAATCGCCGGGCACTGTGGTAGGAACCTGTAATCCCAGCTACTCAGGAGGCTGAGGCAAGAGAACCGCTTAAGCCCAAGAGCTGGAGGTTGCTGTGAGCTGTGACAAAACAGCACTCTACATAGTGAGACTGTTTTTTTGAGACAGAGCCTCAAGCTGTTGCTCTGGATAGAGTGCTGTGATGTCACAGCTCACAGCTTGATTCTTGGGCTCAAGCGATTCTCCTTGCCTCCGCCGCCCAAATATCTGGGACTTAGAGGAGCCTGCCACAACGCCTGTCTATATTTTTTTTGGTTGCAGCTGTTGTTGTTTGGCAGCTTGGGCTGGACTCGAACCTGCCAGCTTAGGTGTATGTGGCTGGCGCCTTACCGGTCTGAGCCACAGGTGCTGAGCCTAGTTTTTCTATTTTTAGTAGAGACAGGGTCTCGCTCTTGCCCAGGCTGGTCTTGGAACTCCTGAGCTTAGGGGATCCACCACCTCAGCCTCCCAGAGTGCTAGAATTACAGGTTTGAGCCACAGCACAGACCTATTTACCAAGTTTTTAAGCCTAGCACAAAGTCATAGTGAGTATCATATATTATCTCATGGAATTCTCACAATTAAAACAAGGTAAATACAAATTCTAACTTGTGGGCGGTGCCTGTGGCTCAGTGAGTAGGGTACCGGCCCCATATACTTAGGGTGGCGGGTTCAAACCCAGCCCCAGCCAAACTTCAACAAAAAAATAGCCGGGTGTTGTGGCATGCGCCTGTAGTCCCAGCTACTCTGGAGGCTGAGGCAAGAGAACCGCTTAAGCCCAAGAGCTGGAGGTTGCTGTGAGCTGGGACGCCATAGCACTCTACCATGGGTGATAAAGTGAGACTCTGTCTCTTAAAAAAAAAAAAATTCTAATTTGTGGCAGCACACACAGTGGCTCACATCTATAATCCTAGCACTTTGGGAGGCCAAGATAGAGGATCACTTGAGGCCAGGACTCTGAGGCCAGCCTGGGCAATAGTGAGATACTTTTTCTACAAAAAGTTTAAAAATTAGCTGGTTAGCTGTGTGTTGTGATGTATGACTCTAGTTCCAACTGCCTGGGGTAGGGGAGGGCTAAGGCAGGAAGATCTCTTGGTCCAGGAGTTTGAGGTTGCAGTAAGCTATGATGCCATGACAGGTAACAGGGTGAGTCCTGTCTCAGGAAAAAAAAAATCTAATTTGAGGCCTCCAGACCCATAAGAGAAGAGCCTTGTGACATATTCATGTTAGCTAGAATCTAGACAGCAGTTCTCAACCTGTGGGTCACCACCCCTTTATAACATTGAAAATACATCCAGCATTAGGAAAGTTGAAAACCACTGATCTAGAATCTCTCCTGGCCTAATCACTCCTCAGCTTCCCTCCTCCTTGACCCTATCACCCTTAAATGTGGGAAAATCTGCCCAAGCTTTGCTTTCCCACCCAATCTTTCTTCCCTAGATGATCTTCATCACACTTACACCTCCAACCACGAGCTAAAAGTACCAGATCTAAGGCCAGGTGTGATGGCTCATGCCTCTAATCCCAACACTGTGGGAGGCCGAGGTGCGTGAATTGCTTGAGCTCACAGGTTTGAGACCAGCCTGAGCAAAAAGGGAGACCCCATCTCTACTAAAAATAGAAAAACGGAGGCAAGAGGATTGCTTGAGCCCAAGTTGAAGGTTGCTGTGAGCTATGATGCCACCGCACTCTACCCAGGGCAACAGCTTGAGACTGTCTCAAGAGAAAAAAAAAAAAAAAGAATATCCACCTACCTTCTGGATGCCTTCTCTTGGATGTATCACAGACTCAGCTTTGCCTGGCTATGCCCATTATCTGCCCTATTCCTGCATTCTCTAGCCTGGCTAATGAATCAGGGCACCTAGGTTAGAAGCCTTGGTTGGTCTCCTTTCTCTCTCCTCACCATCCACACTGCCACATTTCTGTTCTTGCCCTTACCATCATTACCTGATTTCCTGTGACCAATCCCTAACTGATATATCTGGCTGCCCCCATCATGCTCCTCAAAGTTGCCCAAAGGCACTATCTAAAATGTTAAGTGTGACCTCTTTCCTTTCCCTAACTCTCCAGTGTAGGCCCATCTCCAGGTGCCCAGAACTGTGTGCAAGGTACCTAAGATTCTTGCCTACTTAGAGCCTCTTCTGCCATCACTCTCAGAGATGCATGCAGGGCTCCCTGCCTATTCCATTTGTTTTACCCTCATATGAAAGGTAAGAGTAATCAAAAAATATTGTGATTGTTCCTTATTTCATGTACAAATGCTAGACAAATGTAAGATCTCTGTGGAGTCACTTTTCTTTTTTTTTTTGTAGAGACAGAGTCTCACTTTATGGCCCTCGGTAGAGTGCCATGGCGTCACACAGCTCACAGCAACCTCCAACTCCTGGGCTTTGGCGATTCTCTTGCCTCAGCCTCCCTAGTAGCTGGGACTACAGGCGCCCACCACAATGCACGGCTATTTTTCTGTTTTGCAGTTCAGCTGAGGCCAGGTTTGAACCCGCCACTATTTGGTATATGGGGCCAGCGCCCTACTCCATGAGCTACAGGTGCCGTCCCCCACCTTTTTTTTTTTTTTTGAGACCGTGTCTCACTCTATCACCCTGGATAGAGTGCTGCCAAGTCACAGTTCACAGCAACCTCAAACTCTTGGGCTGAAGTGACCCTCTTGCTTCAGCCTCCTGAGTAGCTGGAATTATAGGTGCCTGCCCAGCTAATTTTTTTATAGTTAGTAAAGACGGAGGTCTCACTCTTGCTCAGGCTGGTCTGGAACTCCTGAGCTCAAGCAATCCACTAGCCTTGGTGTGAGGTGTGAGCCAACCGGGCAACAATTTTTTTTTTTTTAAATTAAATCATAGCTGTGTACATTAATGCAATCATGGGGTACAATGTGTGCTTTTTAAATTAAATCATAGATGTGTACATTAATGCAATCATGGGGCACAATGTGTGTGTGTTTTTTTATTAAATCATAGCTGTGTACATTAATGCAATCATGGGGAACAATTTCTTTCTTTCTTTTTTTTTTTTTGCAGTTTTTGGCCGGGGTTGGGTTTGAACTCGCCACCTCCGGCATATGGGGCCGGTACCCTAGTCGTTTGAGCCACAGGCGCCACCCAGGGAACAATTTCTTTATCCATTCATCCGTTGGTGGACACTTAGGTTGATTCCAAACCTTTGCTACTGCAAATTGTGCTGCAATAAACATGGAAGTGCAAATAACTTTTTTTTTTGTAGAGACAGTCTCATTTTATCGCCCTCGGTAGAGTGCTGTGGCGTCACACAGCTCACAGCAACCTCCAACTCCTGGGCTTACCTCCCGAGTAGCTGGGACTACAGCAAAGGGGTATTCTAATCTCAATTTTCTTTTCTTTTCTTTAAATCTTCCCTCCCCTTTCCCTCCGGAAAGACAACAGAAATAATTGATTCATCAGCCAGTACCAGACCCGGGAGATTTACATGCAAATTCCTCCTCTACCTAAACACGCCCCCCTCAAGTTTAAAATCCTAGAAGGGAGGAGGAAAAAAAGAAAAAGAAGTAATTTCTAAAGTATCGGGAACTCTGCAAGCCACCCCCACCCCACAACCAGGTGAGAGATAGGGAGAGGGGAATCATTCACCACCACCCCCTAGCCGCCTCCCTCACTACATATACCACCCCTTTTCTAGTGTGGAATCTCTTAGGTCTCTCTCTGGAGACTATATCTCGAAGCTTTTGGGGGGGTTGGAGGCAGAAGGAAAAATTACCCCAAACGTTCTTTAAGCCTAAGAGAGTCGTCTGTTTACTTAAAATTGCCCGACACCCCTCAATCCTCCATCATTAATTTTCGATTGAGACCTCCTCCTTATGGCAACTAAACTTTACTTTGCATAATTAAGATTCGCCTCGGAAAACCGGGGCTGGAGGAGCTGCAACTCGGGGCCATTCGCCTTCACCTCCCCAAACCTCTCCACCCCCGCCCCCCGACTCTCTAGCTCTGGGCCTCAGAGTTCCTGAGTTTTCTCACTTTGAGGTGCCACCGAACACAAAGAACCATAATGGGCTCCTTTGTGCTCGCTACGGGGCAATTACGCCCGGGAGTCCAGGCCCCTTTAAGAGCCTCTTAAAGAGACAGACTCCCATTTTTTCCCCAGGTTTTGGAGCGTGTGCAGGGGGAGGGGCAAGGCGGACTCCTAAGGGTCTACGTGTAAAGTGAAGTGAAACTTTTGCCTGGGCTCCATGAGAAGGGGCGGAAAGAAAAACCTTTATAAACTGTTAGATTTTTTAAAGTCTCTCAGTTTTGTTAATTTTTTAACTTGAGATTTTTCACTTGATTTGAAAAATTGGACTGGAATAGTTGGGGTTGGAGAAACCGGAGCGGGGGAACGGATTTAAAGAGACCCTACCCGGCAGAGTGCCTTGGCCTCTGGAAGAGAAGTGATCCAGGGTTGAGTAGCCTGGGTCCACCGCAGCTCTGGGGAAAGTGTGTCTCCGGAACTCGCCGCGGCGACTCCGGAGAAATCCTGGGCTGGGCAAACGGCACTTTATATAATAATAGCTTGTCTCTTTAAAAAGCAAAAGGTGGGGGGGAAAGTTTTGTTGGCGTCTGGTTTCTGATCTCATTATGTTGTAGTCGACCAATCCAGCCCTCGGGGCTGGTCCTGGGGTTTAAATCTGATTGGCCGCGAGCACATTTTGGGATGGTGCTTAGAGCTCGACGGGGCGGTTTCAAGGATCCCTTTTTTGGGGGGCTGAGGAGAGGGCGGGGCCGCCAGAGGGGGCCCCCTTGAAACCGACTAATTGGGATCGGAGAGGCAGAGGTGAGGGCTGGAGGAGGCACAAAGGAGTCGCTGGGTGGAGAAGGGAGGGGAGAGGGAGAGAGGAAAGGCGAGAGGAGGAGAGGGCAGCGGCGCGCGGTGTCTCGGGCGGCTCAGTCCGACCGTGTCGAGCTAGCGGGCAGGAGCGCCGCACCCCCTCCCCCGCCCGGCCTCCCCACCTCTCCGGCCGCGAGCAAAGTTTGCTAAGAGGCGCGGGAGGCGGCGGCTGCAGCTAGGAGGCGGCCGGGAAGGCGCGCGATCTCGGGGTTGGGGGCGGGGGCGGGGGGTGCCCAGGAGCCGGGTGGGGGGCGGCGGCCAGCATGCGGCCCCGCAGCGCCCTGCCCGGCCTGCTGCTGCTGCTGCTGCTACTGCCCGCCGCTGGGCCGGCCCAGTTCCACGGGGAGAAGGGCATCTCCATCCCGGACCACGGCTTCTGCCAGCCTATCTCCATCCCGCTGTGCACGGACATCGCCTACAACCAGACCATCATGCCAAACCTTCTGGGCCATACAAACCAGGAGGACGCTGGCCTGGAGGTGCACCAGTTTTATCCACTGGTGAAGGTGCAGTGCTCGCCTGAACTGCGCTTCTTCCTGTGCTCCATGTACGCACCGGTGTGCACTGTGCTGGAACAGGCCATCCCGCCGTGCCGCTCCATCTGCGAGCGCGCGCGCCAGGGCTGCGAGGCGCTCATGAACAAGTTTGGTTTCCAATGGCCCGAGCGCCTGCGTTGCGAGCATTTCCCGCGCCACGGTGCTGAGCAGATCTGCGTGGGCCAGAACCACTCCGAGGACGGAGCGCCGGCACTGCTCACCACCGCGCCGCCACAGGGACTGCAGCCAGGTGCTGGCGGCACCCCGGGCGGGCCCGGCGGCGGCGGAGCGCCCCCGCGCTACGCCACGCTGGAACACCCGTTCCACTGCCCGCGTGTCCTCAAAGTGCCATCCTATCTTAGCTACAAGTTTCTGGGCGAGCGTGATTGTGCGGCGCCCTGCGAACTGGCGCGGCCCGACGGCTCCATGTTCTTCTCGCAGGAGGAGACGCGTTTCGCGCGCCTCTGGATCCTCACTTGGTCTGTGCTGTGCTGTGCCTCTACCTTCTTCACTGTCACCACGTACTTGGTGGACATGCAGCGCTTCCGCTACCCAGAGCGGCCCATCATTTTTCTGTCGGGTTGCTACACTATGGTGTCGGTGGCCTACATTGCCGGCTTCGTGCTCCAAGAGCGCGTGGTGTGCAACGAGCGATTTTCCGAGGACGGTTACCGCACAGTGGTGCAGGGCACCAAGAAGGAGGGCTGCACTATCCTCTTCATGATGCTATACTTCTTCAGCATGGCGAGTTCCATCTGGTGGGTCATCTTGTCGCTCACCTGGTTTCTGGCTGCCGGCATGAAGTGGGGCCACGAGGCCATCGAGGCCAACTCTCAATACTTTCACCTGGCTGCCTGGGCCGTGCCCGCCGTCAAGACCATCACCATCCTGGCCATGGGCCAGATCGACGGCGACCTGCTGAGCGGCGTGTGCTTCGTGGGCCTCAACAGCCTGGACCCGCTGCGGGGCTTCGTGTTGGCGCCACTCTTCGTGTACCTGTTCATCGGCACGTCGTTCCTCCTGGCTGGTTTCGTGTCGCTTTTCCGCATCCGCACTATTATGAAGCACGATGGCACCAAGACAGAGAAGCTGGAGCGGCTCATGGTGCGCATCGGCGTCTTCTCTGTGCTCTACACGGTGCCCGCCACCATCGTCATAGCCTGCTACTTCTACGAGCAGGCCTTCCGCGAGCACTGGGAGCGCTCGTGGGTGAGCCAACACTGCAAGAGCCTGGCCATCCCCTGCCCGGCGCACTACACCCCGCGCATGTCGCCCGACTTCACCGTCTACATGATCAAATACCTCATGACACTCATCGTGGGCATCACATCAGGCTTCTGGATCTGGTCGGGCAAGACGCTGCACTCGTGGAGAAAGTTTTACACCCGTCTCACCAACAGCCGACGCGGGGAGACCGCCGTGTGAGGGGCGCCCCTGTACCCACGGGCACCACACTTCCCTTCGTCCCGGGGGTCTCCTACAGACTTCTTATTTTATTTTTTTAAATAAAGAACAATCGAAACCAGTTCTTTTTTAGGTTGCTTTTTAAAGAGAACTCTGCCCAACACCCCCACAAGGTTTGTAATTAAAACTGTAAATAGTCTTTGTAAATTTAATTATATATTTTCTATTTAAAAGAAAAAAGACAGAAAAAGGCGGCGAGGGCTCCAGGGCTGAAGAATGCTGGGCGGGGGTGGGAGTAGGGGTGGAGGGGTAGGAGTTGGGGAGTCTTTCTCCTTTCTTAAGTGCCCTTTAAAAACTACCGCTCCTTTATTTCCAATTTTTTGGTGCTATGGCAGGGCTGGGCCTCCTGGGAGGGGCGACCTTGCCTGAGCACCGTTTCTGTTGGCTGTGAAGAGATGGAAGTTTGTTCTATTCAACTTTCATAAAAGCATAATTTGTTAGCCTCCTCACAGACACTGGGCCTGTGGAAGCTGTTGGTTATTTTTGAACAAGATTTGGATTCGTTTCGTTTTATTTTATTTTATTTTTCTCTCTGTGTCTCCTCACTTGTCCTGTCTTCACTGGATCTTTGGAAACTTCCCAACGGAGATGAAGACGTGGAAAAAAAAAAAAAAAAAAAAAACGGAGGGAGGGGGGCGGTGTGCTGATGAGGAGAGGGAGGAGATCGGGTGAGGAATGGCCTCCACCCCACCCCCGACCCACTCCCCTGCAGGCTGGAAGATCTTTCTCATCTCTCTGACTTTTCTTTTCAACTGGCTGCACCAAGCGCTTAGAGTGGGCAGAAAATGCTTTGTGAAGTGTTTTGAAACCACCCCTCCTCACATCCAACACGCACGCTACCTTGTGTACTGGTTCAGACCGCCTGCATTTTTAGGAAAACTTTGAGCGTTTGCAAATTTGGGCGGTTTGAGATCTTATACCTCTCTCCCCTTCTTTCCGTGCAGTCTGCTCTCTCCTAGTTGAAAATCTCACATTCAGGTTAGCAGTTTAGAGGGTGGTGTGTAGGTTATGTTTGGGTTTTTGTTGTTGTTGGGCTCACTTTTTTTAAAAAGCAAGAAAAATGGGTTGGGTTGGAGGGAGGGGGCTGGTTGGACTTTTAGTTTTTCTTTGACAAAAGACTGGTTTCTTTAAAACTTGTCCAGAAGGAAGAAAAGGTGGGTATCTTTGCCTTAGAAGAAGGCTCTGAGCAGGCTCTTTGTAGCTGTGGGGGTGGGGAGGAGTGTTTACACGACATTCTATATCACAAGATTGATAGAATGTTTATAACAGATGTTTCTTATCTTCTCCCTACCCCCACAAATAAAAGTCAAGATTTTTCTTGAGTTAGCAGCCTGAGAAGTAATGTATAAAGTATTTGCTGGTATGAGATTTCCAGTTTCCAACGCACATTTCCCTCAACTATTTGGAATATCTTAGAATTTTAATTCCAAAACATTGATTTGAATACCAGTATGCCCCATAACTCAATTTTTACCATCTCCTGTTTCTTGATAATGCACATTAAAAGCTAATAATCATAATAATAAAGTGCATTTAATTATCTTAGAGAGATCTAGCCCTTTAATTGTATTTAACAGGGTTGTAACATTTTATTAGTTTAACCAAACTACACCTCCTTCTCCCCTCTCCCCCTAACCTCCTTGGTTGGGAGTAGGGCAGAGAAGAGTGTTCTCAGTTCCAGAGGTTGCTTTTTTAGCTAAACGGTTATGAAGAAAATGGTACCTTACCATCCTTTGTTGGCTGTCTTTGGTACAAGGGAGAAAGTAAGTTAGAACACTTACTTCAAAATGTTTGCTTGTGTTAGTTTGTGTTGGGGGAGGGGAACTGGAAATGTTTGGTGGTAATTGAAGTCATATGTGGAGCTTTGTTTGGTATTATATGAAACCTGGGGATTTCAGCCGAACCCTCCTCCCAAAATATATAATATTCCCCCAAATCATTTGTGTTTAGCTACTTAAACCTAGTTTTTTCTTAAATGATGATGAGTGTGAAATCTCTACATGAGGTTACCTTAACTATCAAAAGTGGCAGGCAGGGAGAGGTGTCACCACCCCATAGCTCCATTTGCTACAAGATTCTAAAGGAACCCCACAAGGGCTGCAGGAAAGAGTTGGTTATAAACAAATAGTGAGTGCCTCTGCAGGTAATAATTGTGAAAGCCCCTGAATCAATTCAGATTTTCTAGTGCCTGGGATTGAGCGCAGTGGGAAGAGGAGTGCTGGTCTCTATTGAAGATTTGGAAAGAGTCTTTCCTACCTCTAAGACCCCCAAGATCTTGGCTCCCTGTGTGTGCCTTGGATACCTTTGTACCTGAGCCCTCATGCTGGTGGTGGACTACCAACCCATCCCCCAAGGTCTGGCACTGTAGGGGAAGAAGGCCTGAGAAAACAGACAGGTTTTATGACTAGGGAGGAGGATAGATTAGAAGGCGATTGCTTCTTTGGGAAAGAATAGATCTCATAGATGCTCTCTCTTCAAGAGGGTAGCCAGGGACTGAATTACCCTATAGGAAGTTGTGGCAGAATACCCCTGCACCCCTTGCACCCTGTTTCCATTTTTTTTTTTAATGCAATAACTCTTAGAAGAAGGGAAGCTTTAAACCACAGTGGGAAATTTAGGCTGTGGGGAGAACCAGAGGTAAATCACCTGAGCTCACTGCCAACTCTGAGAGAGGGCATCTCTACTCCCTTGTTTAGAAAACCCAGTTAAAAACAGGGGCTTGGAGGTCTGTTTTTGCAGATTTCTAGGTCACCCTATGGGCAGTAAAGGGTTTCCATGTTGTAAGTAGGTTGGACCCTCTGAAAGAGTAGGGCTTTGTGTTTGGTGGAGGGTTAGGGCCAAGAAAGAGATCCCCTTACCTGAGGCCCCTTGGCTTGGGGCAGGTCTCAGGTTGGAGCTGCTTTCTACCTGCTCTCTGGCCCCCATCCCACAAAAGAGAAATGGTTCCCCAGGTCCTGGGTGGGGCGTTTCTCCTTGAGACTCTCCCTCCTTATGGATCAGACTTTTGCTTTCCCTACCCCCATCCCAGACTTTCCTCCTGAAATCTTTTCCACTAGTTACAAAGTCTGTGGCCTTTAAGAGGATCCATTAAGAGCCAGCCCTTGAAAAGGCCACTAACATTTTCTAAGACAAAATTCTCCCTGAAGAATGAGGATTGGGTTCTGCTCAGTAGGATCTGGAGCTGCCAGACTTCTAGATTATTAGAAAAAACTCTCCAAGGAGGTGTTGGGGACCCCTGATCTGGGCTGGATTCTGGAAGTGGGGACATGCTGTCCAGGTGCCAGTGGCACATGGCTAGGGAGGCGAGTGCTCCCTTCTGCAGTCTTAACCGCTCACTGTTCGAATATACTCCAGACTTATCCTCCTTACCTCTTAATGAATCTTACACTTCTAGAGGCCACTAAAAGTATGAAAGCTCTTTGGACTGCTTCCTGGAAAAAAAAAATGGCTAGACTCACATGAACACACAATATTTGGTAAAACTTTAGGAGGTTTCTGGACCATCTAGCCATACCTTCTCCCCACCTGCCTTCCATGCCCAAGCTAAGTTTTCTGGTCCCTGGTCTAGGTGTTTTCTAGTCCAGATGACTGGCTGTCTTCACTTTTCCAAAGGACAGCCTTCACTTTCTCAGACTTCAACGTCCCCCAGGCTCTAATCACCTCTGCGACAGAAAGAGGGTGAGGAGGGAAAACCTTTGGGCCTACAAAACCAGGAATACGCCGAAACCAGATTATTTGCTTAATCCAATCCTGCCCCTCACTCATGTAGTACGTAATCAAGATGCAGCAAAGTGGAAGATGGATGCGTACATACTTTTGCAGTTGGGGTAAAAAGGAGAAAGAGAGAGAGACAGACAGATCATGTTTGGAGAGCAGAGGCTCTGGCCTACTCTCATTTAGCTCACTGTAGTAGCAGCCTTTCGATAACTTGTGTGTGGAAGTTTCCTAACCTCTGAGTGCCAATGTTCTCATCTGTAAAAAGGTGATAGTACCTGTCTGGGAATGTTGTGAGGATTAGATCCAGTGATGCATGTACAGAGCCAGCACATAGCAGAAGTTCAATAAATTGTTGCACTTTTGTCATTACTTAGGATAAATTTCTAAAAATAGAATCACTGGCTCAAAGGATGTTTCTTGAGAGTTTTTTTAAACCTATCATTACAGATAGTTTGAACAGAATGATTTCCTGTACTCTCAGTTTTTCTACCTGACACTGGGTGCCAGCCCTGTGTCTAGAGGTTCCTTGGGGTGGTGGGCAGTATTTTTCCTCCATATCTGTCCCCTGATTAGGACAGCAATGTCTTACTCGCCTGAGTGAGCAGGGCACACACGCAGGCAGGGCGGGCTCTCTCTCCAACCGCCTTTGAAGATGGCTAATTAGGGCTGGGGCTGTCACAGCTGGCTTCCCCTGTGCCTCGCTCTGCCCCAGCCCCTCACAGCCTGAGAGTCCCTCCTCAGCTGCCTTGCCTGCCTTCCACTGCAGACTTGTGGCTCCCTCAAGCCATCTGGGAAGGCCCCAGGATTTGAGGCCTGGAAGGGTAGAGGTGAAAGCAACTGGGAATGGACAAGATAGGACTTGGGATGTGGAACAGGCGCATAGACCACTGGGTTAGAGAGGACTGCCTACCCCCAGGACCTCTCATTCCCTTGAAGCCTGGAAAGGAGCCGGCCTGGGCTGGGGGCTGAGCCCCGGGCCCTTTGTTTGAAAGCCAAAGCTTTCTAAAGGCTCCAGCCTCCCAACCTGGCCCTTATAATTAGCCCCAATCAGAGTGTTTATGTTGGGGCCTAGTGCGGAACTCAGAGCCCCATGATTTCATTCCAATGTGGGGGGAGGAGGGGAGCAAAAAGGATTTGTGTGGGGACAACCAAAAAAGGAGTATGGGGGTTGAAAGTGATGAGGAGACCTGGAAGAGGGGGAGAGGAGGAGGGCTGGGAGGGGGAGGACAACCAGCCTCTGTTTGGACATCAGGGGGGGTCAGGACCCCTCCCAGAGTGGTAGGTGCCCCAGCAGCCTGACCCTGGGCCAAGCCTGGCTGCCTTCTGGGCAGGCTTTGTGGGTGGGTGGGCTTGTGCCAATCGGAAATGGCTTGGATATAATTAACCCAACTAATCACCAGCCTCAGCCCTATGGGAGGGGAGAGTACAGCCCAGAGCCATGGCCCCCCCAGGAAGCTCGTCTCACTGCCTGTCTCCCCATTCTCCCTCCTCTGACTGCGGCCTGGGGTGTGCCAGGCTGTGCAGCTGCTTCAGATAGAGGTGGGTGGGTGGCGGGGAGGGGATATGGAAAGGAGGTTGCTTGCTTGTTCTTATCTCTGGCCTCATGGGGGATGTGACAGGAGGAAGTGTGCCTGAGCTGGATGACTAAGGGGTGACTGCAACAATTGTGGGGGTGGGAGTGGAGGGATAGGGCTCAGGAGAGAATTCCCAGTCACTGCTGCCAGGTGGCACTGAGTATGCTCCATACTCAAATAGCATTTCACTCCTGCCTAGGCCTCTCAGGGCACTCTCTGGGGTGGGATATATGGCTGGTAGAGAAGTCTGTGCACTGGGTTTAGTGTTCTGGGTGGAGGGGCAGAGTGTAGGGTCTCAGCTCATAACTCCCTTGCTTATCATTTTAGGAAGTCCCTCAGGGGCATCCAAACTCCCATTCTCCCTCAGCACAGGAAGCTTTCCATGATCTGGCCCTCACTGCTCTTCCCTACACACCTATGCTCCAGCATTGCAACTCATTTTTTTAGAGACAGAGTCTCACTTTGTTGCCCTCGGTAGTGCGCTGTGGTGTCACAGCTCACAGCAACCTCCAGCTCTTGGGCTTAGGCGATTCTCTTGCCTCAGCCTCCTGAGTAGCTGGATCTAGGCACCACAATGCCTGGCCATTTTTTGTTGCAGTTTGAACCCACCACCCTCGGTATATGGAGCTGGCACCCTACTCACCGAGCCACAGGCCCCGCCCCAGTAGCATTGCAACTCTTTGGTTATTTTTTTTTTTTTTTTTTTTTTTTTTTTTGCAGTTTTTGGCCAGGGCTAGGTTTGAACCTGTCACCTCTAGCATATGTGGCTGGCGCCCTACTCCGTTGCACCATAGGCGCTGCCCAACTCTTAGGTTCTTAACCCAACCAAGCTCCTGGCTTTGAACACACTGTTCCTGTGACCTGAATGCCATTCCTCTCCTCTGGTCTGAACTACCAGTTCCTCGGAACTTACCTTCAGGTCAGATGGCCCCCCTGCAGACAGTCCTGGCCAGTCCTCTGACACTCTCTGTACCCAGCACTGTGTTCCCACTTGTCAGAGAATATGATATTATTGTTAGTTATTTGTCTCCTTTTTTTTTTTTTTTGGTAGAGACAGAGTCTCACTTTGTTGCCTTTAGTAGAGTGCTGTGGTGTCACAGCTCGCAGCAACCTCCAGCTCTTGGGCTTAGGCGATTCTCTTGCCTCAGCCTCCCGACTAGCTGGAACTACAGGCGCCGGCCACAACACCCGGCTATTTTTTTGTTGCAGTTTGGCTGGGGCTGGGTTTGAACCTGCCACCATCGGTATATGGGGCCGGCGCCTTACTGACTGAGCCACAGGCACCGGCCAATTATTTGTCTCCTTTTTTGAGTGTAATCTTCTTGAAGAGAGTCTGTGTTTTTCTGTGTCTTTTATCTCTGTCTTAGAACCTAGCAAGATCCCTGGCTAGGTGGGTACCCAGAATCACAGGCTCTGGAGCCAGACTACCAGGCCTTGAGTCCTGCCTCAGCCGCTTGCTAGCTATTGACCTTGAGCAAGTTGATTAACTTCTCTATGTATTACCTGTACATGGAGATAAAAATTGTACTTACCTCGCAACTGGCGTGAACATTAAACAAACTAACTCCAATAAAGTGTTTAAAATAGTGCTTACATAGTAAGTACTTCATAAATGCTAGTTAAGCTTATTCATTCATGTTTTGGCTCAGCGGATGTGTATTTAGTACTTAACATGAGTTAGGCATCTGGTAAGCTCTAAAGGGGCACAAATTCAGTCCCTGCCCACACACAGCATACTATCTAGTTTGTTGAATGAATGAATGGATAAGTATTAGGTGTGTTCTTTTGAGTTTATTATATGTTTTGTTAAATAAGTTCATGTAAGTGTTTGAAGATATGTCTAGCACAAATATAGTCATCATGTATCCATTTGAATAGTATAAAAGAAGCAATGAAATTGGGCACAATCCTTATAAACCTAACATATGTAATGGTGTTTGGAAAAAGTGGACACATGGAAAAATGTGTCCAGGACAGAAGATCCTAAAAACTTCCGGCCCAGTCTTCACTGCTAATGATAACGTTAAAATTGTATTCTGGCCAGGCTCACACCTGTAATCCAAGCACTTTGGGAACCTAACACAGGAGGATCCCTTGAGGCCAGGAGTTTGAGAATTTGAGACCAGCCTAGGCAACATACCAGAGAAGCTCTCTACCAAGAAAAACTTACCTGGGTGTGGAAGCCCATGCTTGTAGTCTTAGCTATCCCAGAGGATGAGGCAGTGGATTCCTTAGGCCCAGGAGTTCCAGGTTTCAGTGAGCTAAGATCATGCCGTTGCACTCTAGTCTGGGCAACAGGGCAAGACCCTGTCTCAAAAAACAAATTTTGGGGGCGGCGCCTGTGGCTCATTCAGTAGGGCATCAGCCCCATATACCAAAGGTGGTGGGTTCAAACCCAGCCTCGGCCGAACTGCAAAACAGAAAAATAGCCGGTGTTGTGGCAGGTGCCTGTAGTCCCAGCTACTCAGGAGGCTGAGGCAAGAGAATCACCTAAGTCCGGGAGTTGGAAGTTGCTGTGAGCTGTGTGACGTCACGGCACTCTACCAAGGGCGATAAAGTGAGACTTTTTTTAGAATGTAAAGGTCTAGGGCTTGGCGCCTGTAGCCCAGTGGTTACAGTGCCAACCACATAAACCGAGAGTGGCAGGTTCGAACCTGGCCTGGGTCAGCTAAACAACAATGACAACTGCAACATAAATAGCCAGGTATTTTTGTGGGTGTCTGTAATCCCAGGTACTTGGGAGGCTGAGGCAAGAAAATCGCTTAAGCCCAAGAGTTTGAGGTTGCTTTGAACTGTGATGCCACGGCACTCTACCAAGGGTGACAGAGTGAGACTCTGTCTCAAAATAAAAAAATAATAATAATAAAATGTAAAGATCTAAGTTTATTTTATATTAGAGAAAGAGAGTAGAATGGGGGGAAGAAATGAGAAAGAGAGAGAAGAAAGCAGAGAGCAGGGAGTGAGACAGGGGAAGATGGGGTGGGGGAGAAAAGGAGCAAGAGAATGGTCTGGCATCCCAAAGAAAATTAGAGGGCCAAGATTCACGCTTGTAATCCTAGCACTCTGGGAGGCAGAGGCTGGTGGATCCCTTGAACTCAAGAGACCAGATGCTCCCCCCTCCCCACCATCTCTACTAAAAACAGAAAAAACACTGGCAGTGTCTGTGGCTCAGTGAGTAGGGCACCAGCCCCATATACCCAGGGTCGTGGGTTCAAACCGGGCCCTGGCCAAACTGCAACAAAAAATAGCCGGGCATTGTGGCAGGCTCCTGTAGTTCCAGCTACTCAGGAGGCTGAGGCAAGAGAATCGCCTAAGCCCAAGAGCTGGAGGTTGCTGTGAGCTGTGACGCTACAGCACTCTACAGAGGGCGACAAAGTAAGACTCTGTCTCTAAAAAAAAAAAAAGAAAAATAACAGAAAAACAAGCCCAGCATTGTGGCAGGCGCCATTGCTCAAGCCCAAGAATTTGAGGTTGCTGTGAGCTATGACACCACAACACTCTAGCCTTGGGCAACAGAGTAACACTGCCTCAAAAAAAAAAAAAAAGAAAAGGAAAGGAAAGGAAAGAAAAGCAAAGAAGAAAAAGAAAGTTAGAATGGGGCAGCGCCTGTGGCTCAGTGAGTAGGGCGCCCGTCCCATATACCTAGGGTGGCGGGTTTGAACCTGGCCCCGGCCAAACTGCAACAAAAAATAGCCGGGCGTTGCGGCTGGTGCCTGTAGTCCCAGCTACTCGCCTAAGGCTCAGCACCTGTGGCTCAAGTGGCTAAGGCGCCAGACACATACACCTGAGCTGGCAGGTTCGAATCCAGCCTGGGCCCGCCAAACAACAATGAAGGCTGCAACCAAAAAATAGCTGGGCGTTGTGGTAGGCGCCTGTAGTCCCAGCTACTTGGGAGGCGGAGGCAAGAGAATTGCTTGAGCCCAGGAATTGGAGGTTGCTGTGAGCTGTGATGCCACAGGACTCTACCCACCCAGGGCGACAGCTTGAGGCTCTGTCTCAAAAAAAAAAAAGAAAGAAAGAAAGAAAAAGAAAAAAGAAAAGAAATACACAGTTAAGTACCAAAAATAAAATATTAAAAAAAAAAAGAGAGAATTGCCTAAGCCCAAGAGCTGGAGGTTGCTGTGAGCTGTGATGACATGGCATTCTACTGAGGGCAACAAAATGAGACTCTGTCTCTAAAAAAAAAAAAAGAAAGAAAGAAAAAAATGGAAAGAATGCCCAAAACCAATTTTTTTCATTTAACTTATAAATTAATAAAACAAACAGTAAGACATTACAATCAGTTCAAAGGACAATTCAAAGAGCAGAGACACACACTTAAGTCATCAAGAATGACGAAGTAGGCTGATGCCATGGCTACCATGCTAAAGAGGGCACATGTAGGTACTCTCTAGTTAACAGTCTTAGCTGAGCCCAGACTTTCAGCCATCCCCACTAAGACACCAGACATATGGATAAAACACTTTCGAATCCTTCTGACCAGCCCATTCAGCAGCTGAATATCACCCAGCGTTCTCATCAATATCAGATGGGATAGAAGAATCACCCAGCTGGGCACGGTGGCTCATGCTTATAATCCTACCACTCTGGGAGGCTGAGGCCGGTGGGTTGATTGAACTCAGGAGTTTGGGACCAGCCTGAGCAAGAGTGAGACTCCCCTCATCTCTATTCTGGGGTTTGAAGAATAGAAGTTTGCCAGCCAGGCAATGGGAAGAGCTATGCATACATAGACAACGATGCCAAGACAGCCCAGCAAATCAATCACCAGGCTTTCCATGTGGATCTGACAGTACAAGGTGGCAGGGGAGCCTGGCAAGGTAGGCTGACCAAGCAGTGAAGGTTTTGGCTTTCATTCTGTAGAAAACAGAGAGGACCAGGTGGTGGTGTTTAAACCAACGAGTGTAGTGATCAGACTTGTGTTTTAGAAAGAGAACTCTAGATGGCTGGTCGTGGTGGCTAACACTTGTAATCCTAGCTCTTTGAGAGGCGGAGGTGGAGAATGGATTGCCTGAGCTCTGGAATTTGAGACCAACTTGCCCAAGAGTGAGACTCCCGTCTCTACTAAAAAAAAACTATCTGGGTTTTTCTGGGAGGGGTGCCTGTAGTCTCAGCTATTGGGAGGTTGAGGCAAGAGGATCACTTTCCCCTTCCTCCTACTCAATGATTCCATTCCCACCAAGAATTTGAGGTTGTGGTGAGTTGTGATGCCAGATACCCAGGGCAGCAGATTAAAACTATTCCAAAAAAAAAAAAAAAAAACAACTCTGGAGGCACAGAATAGAGGATGGCTAGAGGAGAGAGGCTGAGGTCAGGGAGGTCAGGGAGGTCAGGGAGGACACTAATTCTGATCTAAGGTAGGGGTGCTCAGTTACTTGGGAGAAGAGAAAGATGCTAGATAATTAAGTGTGCATGAGCTTGAGGTGATGCACATCACTTCCACTCCTACTCCACGGGCCAGAACCAGTCTCATGGCTTCTCCTAAGTACAGAGAATGGGAACATGTAGGAAGCACATGGAATACTCCATGAGCATAATTGTCTCTGCCACAAGGAAGTAATGAACTTTTTTTTTTTTTTGGTTTTTTTTTAGAGACAGAGTCTCACTTTGTCGCCCTTGGTAGAGTGCCATGGCTTCATGGCTCACAGCAACCTCCAGCTCCTGGGCTTAGGCGATTCTCTTGTCTCAACCTCCCGAGTAACTGGGACTACAGGTGCCCGCCACAACGCCCGGCTATGTTTTTGTTGCAGTTCGGCCAGGGCCGGGTTTGAACCTGCCACCCTTGGTGTATGGGGCCGGCGCCTCACTGAGCCACAGGCACCGCCCAACTTTTTTTTTTTTTTTTTTTTTTTTTAGTGTGGTAAAATACATATAACATAAAATCTACCATCCTAACCATTTTAAAGTGTATAGTTCAGTGGTATTAAACATATTCATAATGTTGTACAACAATTACCACATCCATCTTCATAACCCTTTTCCTTATAAAACTGTAACTCTATACCCATTAAATAGTAACTCCCTGAGACAAAAAGATCACCTGAGCCCAAGAGTTTGAGGTTGCTGTGAGCTATGATGACATCACGGCACTGTACCCAGGGCACAGTGTGAGACTCCGTCTTAAAAAAAAAAAAGTAAGTCCCTATTCATCTCTATCACAAGTTCCTGGCGACCACTGACCTACTTTGTCTCTATGATTTTGACTAAGTACCTCATATAAGTGAAATGATATATTTATTTATCTTTTTTTTTTTTTTTTTTTTTTTTTTTAGAAAGAGCCTCAAGCTGTCACCCTGGATAGAGTACTGTGGCATTACAGCTCACAGCAACCTCCAATTCCTGGGCTGAAGCGAGTCTCCTGCCTCCACCTCCCAAGTGGCTGGGACTACAGGCGCCCGCCACAACGCCTGGCCATTTTTTAGTTGCAGCCGTCATTGTTGTTTGGCGGGCCGGGGCTGGATTCGAACCCGCCAGCTCAGGTGTATGTGGCTGGCGCCTTAGCCCGTTGAGCCATAGGCGCCGAGCCATTATTTATCTTTTTGAGACTAGCTATGTTTTTACTGGCTTTTTTCACTTAGGACAATGTCCTCAAGGTTTATCTATGTTGTAGTGTATGTTAGAATTTCCTTCTTGGGTGGCACCTGTGGCTCAAAGGAGTGGGGTGCTGGCCCCATATGCCAGAGGCGGTGGGTTCAAACCCAACCCCGGCCAAAAACTGTAAAAAAAAAAAAAAAAAAGTAGAATTTCCTTTTTTCTCTCTTTCTTTCTTTCTTTCTTTCTTTCTTTCTTTCTTTCTTTCTTTCTTTCTTTCTTTTTCTTCTTCTTCTTCTTCTTCTTCTTCTTCTTCTTCTTCTTCTTCTTCTTCTTCTTCTTCTTCTTCTTCTTCTTCTTCTTCTTCTTCTTCTTCTT
>CAUYRH010042305.1:0-19591 GCA_963574655.1 Perodicticus potto | reverse complement strand
TCAATGGGCTAAGGTGCCAGCTACGTACACCTGAGCTGGCGGGTTCGAATCCAGCCCGGCCGGCCAAACAACAATGATGGCTGCAACCAAAAAATGGCCGGGCATTGTGGCAGGCGCCTGTAGTCCCAGCTACTTGGGAGGTGGAGGCAGGAGACTCGCTTGAGCCCAGAAGTTGGAGGTTGCTGTGAGCTGTGATGCCACCGCACTCTATCCAGGGTGACAGCTTGAGGCTCTCTCAAAAAAAAAAAAAAATGTGATTTTGTTTATTTATAACTTATTGCTCTCAAAAGAATTTTTTAACTAAGAAGGCACTATCAAGAAGTAAGTAAGTAGTTGTGGATTTACACTACTTAGTAAAAAGCAAAATTACAGTAGCAAAGGTGTCCAGATATTCCCCATACTCTACAATATTGCTCAGCCTCTCTCCTGTTCATGATACTGATAGTTTTCCAGGCTTCCCACTGACCCTGCCACCCTGTGGTCTGGTGGCCTGGGGCATTTCAAGGCTTCAGGCACAGACCACCACGGCACAACCTACTGGTACCTCAGGTGCCCAGCAGGGACAGCAGCATGGAATAATAGCTCCACCACTACCTGAATCTGAGTACGTTTCCTCAGATCAGTGATTGTCCTGCCTGGTGTACTTGAGGGGGAGATATTACCAGGACTGGGGAATATTACCAGGGATTGGAGTGAGGCAAGTATGTACTAGCCTTGAGTGCAAAATTTTAGGGGGCACCAAAAAAATCAGCAATCAAGATAAATGATAATTTAATGCAGTATTTAAAAATATAATTAATGCAAAACTATCTATGATGAGCAAAATATCAACATTTTAAATAAAGGCAGGATCCAATTCTGCACTTGAGGACCCTGACTGTGGGTACGTTATTTGTGTCACCCTAATTCTGGCCCAGAGATCCTGCCTTTATAGGCTGAATAAAGAGATTTGTGAGAGCAAAGAGGAACCCCAAGTGAGGAGGAGTGGGAACATGCCATTCTCTGAAACCCCCTCCTGGCCCACCCTTTTGTCCCAGGTGCCCCTGCTTTAAGTTGTCTCCTGCCAAGATTAAAGTCAGGCAAGAAACATGTTTTAGGTCATCGATAAAACATGCCTACCACTTGGAGAATGGGAAAGTCAGACATCAAGGAAACCCTAAATATACCTTTGTGTGACTGCAGCCAGACCCAGTGAAATGGATGTTTCAGACTCACAAGAAACATGTCTTTTTTTTTTAAGATTTCTTAACATTTTTTTTTATTTTATTGTTTTTAATTGACACATTACGTATTTATGGGGTACTGTGTGATATTCTAAGACATGTATCCAATGTGTAGTGATCAAATCAGAGTGAATAGCATATCCACCACTCAAACACTTACATTTCTTTGGGTTGGGACCATTCACAATCTTCTCAACAACAATTTATTGTGTATTTTCAAATAGCTAGAGGAAATGTGTATTTGATGGTGCTAAGAAAAACTCCAAAATTGGCGAGAAGAGAACATTAATTAATATCAAACCACACTGCATGAGATGAAAATCCAACCTGCTCTCAGATTATGAACAATTATATTTTCCTACCTAGCTCACCGCAGAGGGTTACCCCATGCTCCAGTGACAGCAGAGACCAAAAAGCACAGTGCCAACAATGTTAACAATGCCCTAGACGTGAGCTTCCTCCCGTAATTAGGTTTCCACTAAAACTGTTAAGTTCCATCAATCTAATTCCCCTTTTCCTTACAGTAATTAAAACCTCAAAGACATTACATTACAATCTTCTTTCTTTTTCTCTGCTAGTAGAGCTTGTGTGGTCTCTCACACCCTTCCTACCTAGGCTTTAGTTCCAAATCCCAAAAGTGAGAAAGTCACAAAGGACTAGCATTTGTCTCAGTGTCATCACCATGTGACCCAGGGGATGGTTACCACTATGTGTGTCTGGGTCACACACACTAGCACAGGTCATGGGTGGGGTCCCATGAAGATGCCTCACAGGAAGAAAGCAGTGGGTAGAGACGTGGTGAGCTGGCAAGTAGCTTCTGCTAATCCTTGCCTGGAGCCTTCAAGCTGGAAGTGAAATGGTGCGTTGCTTCACTCACCTTCCATTGCTCTATGAACTTGCTGTCATTAACCTTCTCATGTAGAAAAAAATACATGCGCTGCTTTCCTGCTCCACCCCAGCCAACTCCAGCAGGGTGGACTTTGTGAATGACAGAATCCCAGTGATCAGCTTACTGACAACTCCTGACATTACTCATTCCCAAGGCTTACTGTCCGGCCCACCACTGCTGGCAGAGGATAAGTATACTTAGTTTGGACTTTCACTGTCTTTTCTCTTTAGTTCACATCAGGTCTTACCCGTGTATACTTTTATGGTAGCCTCTGCACTGAAAATATAACAGGGTAACCAGGGCTGCTGAAGGGCCAGCTTCTAACTATGCCCAACCAGGGCACTTTATGCATCCTGGCTTACATTCCAACATAGTTTTAAGGCAGTCACTATATCTGACTGATGGAATCTCTGAGTGGAGCCACCAGCATGAAGCTGCTGAATGAAAGTGGAGTTCTTTGAGCCAAAGTCAACTGGCTAACGCAGGCAAACTATTATCAGTTATGTAAGACTCTTTGTTGAGATTCCTAGAAGATAAAGAGATAAGTAAGCACAACCCCTGCCTTCAGGAAGCTTGCCTTCCAGTGCTGGGGTGGAACCAGATCATAAAGTGCTCTTCTATAAGATGGAACGTAAGGGTTGTATCAGACAGCACAGCTCATGGGAATACAGAGGGTATTCAGTAGAATGTGGGTCTGATGATCTCCATGGGATTTTTAAACAATCAAAAAAGTTTTCTTAAAGGAGGTGGGTTTGACCCATGTTAAAGGACAAATAAACATTTTACAAATGGTAAAGTTACTCTGGGAGGCCAAGGTGGGTAGATTGCTTGAGCTTAGGAGTTCAAGACCAGCCTAAGCCAGAGTGAGACCCTGTCTCTACAAAAATAGAAAACTTAGCTCTAAAAAACTACCTGGACATTGTGGTGGGTGCCTGTAGTCCTCGCTACTCAGGAGGCGGAGGCAAGAGGATGACTTAAGCACAAGAGTTTGAGATTTGAGATTCCTGTGAGCTATGATGCCACAGCACTCTACTGAGGGTGACCAAGTAATGCTCTGTCTCTAAAAAACAAAACAAAACAAAACAAAAAACAAATGTAAAACAAATGGTAGTGAGATAAGAAGTGGGATCTAAAGAAGCATAGTGGACTTCCGGGGTCTGGGATCATCTCCCCTCATTAGCTTCTACATCAAGTACTCTGCTCTTTACCAACATGAGGACTCTACATATAATCTTCTTTAAACCATATAGGTCCTTCTTTGATTAAACAGGGGGCAAGACAGCTGTGTACTTTCCTTCACTTCACCCTAAACTGTCATAGGCTTTTTGTTCCATCTGTCTTTGTGTCTATTTCTTACGGTCTTGTTGGCAATTCTCTTACAGACAGGTGGCACATTTTGAAATGAGTCCCCTGGCTGTGCCATGAATTGGCACCAAGCTTGGAGATCAAAACCTTGTGCTTTCTAGAATTGTGCACAACATAGCAGTGAGCAAGCAAAGGGCTCTGCCACTAATAAAAACGCTTTAGAGGCACGTGAACTTTGTGTCATCTCTACAGGCTGTTCAAAGGCCTCTTTGGTGGTAGTTTTCTGAGCTTAAGCTTAGTTGAGTCAAGAATGTTGCTAGTCAAGTGATCTAGTTAAATGAAGCTCCATTATTTTGAGGACAAAAAAAAAAAAATGGAGAAATGTCCTGGGAGAAAAAATTCCAAGTGCTAAAATGTTAGTGACCTCAGGTAGAAAGACTATGTGCTCCCTGAGATGGAGGGAGCGTGGAAAAAGAATGGATGGAGCCAGGAAGAGCTGGCCAGTGACACTGTATGGAAAGACCGAATCCTCTACGGTTTCCCACATATGGGCTGTGCAGAAGTTAGTCAAAAATACTTACTGAGAGTTTATGTAAGGGTTAATGTCAACAGATAGGAAATTCTGGAGACCCCGGTCTTACGAGACTACTCCTGCAGAATGACCCTGGATGTCTATAGGACAGAAAATCCTTTGAGCAATGGTTAGTCTCACATGTGTTCAGATATGGAGGAATAAGATATCATATGTATTTCTTTATCCTAATGCATTAATTTTCATTCAACAAATGTTTATGGAGTCCCTCCTGTGTGCCGTGAAATTTGCATGTTCATTTATTCAACTAAATTTTTATTGAGTATTTATTACACACAGGGCACTGAGGAAGGCCAAGGATTTGCAGAGGATAAAGAGAGAAGAAATAGATGTGCAAATAGAAAAATTAGGTGAAATGTGGTCAGCACCAGCTGAGAGATCTTCCTAGCAGTAAAGGTAGGGTGTCTAACCCAGGTTCAAGGACTTAGTCCGGCGCCAAGTCATGAAAAGAGTAGGAGGGATCAAGGAGGAAAAAAACCCCAGACTGACTGACCGCCATGCTCACAGGAGTAATAAGAGGGACCAGATTCTGGGTCATGCTGGCAGCTGACTGCCTTGCTGGCTGCTACGGGCTATGAGCTTTATCTACCCAGTGAGCTTCAATCTGTCGAAGCTAAAGAGTGTTCTGAAGATTACACCGTGCTCTCCTCTGGTTCTAATTCTTCCTGCTCTTCACTTCCCATACAGTAGACCAGGGAACAGAAAACTATGACCCCAGTGCCAAATCCAGCCCACTTTCTACTTTTGTAAATAAAGTTCCCTTGGCATACAGTCATTCCCTGTAGTCTCCTTACTGTCTTTGGTTGTTTTCACGCTAAAAAGACAGAGTCGGGTAGTTACAACAGAAATCATGTGTACATAGGCCTCAAAGCTTAAAGTATTCAACATATCTCCCTTATACAAAAAGTATGCCAATCCTTGAACTAGACAGTGGCAGCCATCCTCTCAGCTGTTACCACCCCTGGTCGTTTGAACTGAGGAAGATGTGAGCCCTTACGGGAAACTTGTAACACCCCAGGAGTGAGTGGGGACAAGGGAAGGCAGGGACTGGAACCGGAGAGGAAAGACTATAGAAGGAGGGCCTGGTAAGACAGATCTTCCAGTAGAAGAAAGACATTCTCTCTGTCCAGTGGTTTAGGACTAGCATAAGAGGAAGTTAGGAAGATATTGCTGCTTGTCAGAAAACTGGAATTCTTTTGCACATTAAGTTTCTATCCCTCTACCTTTAAAAAAAATTGTGTGGCAGAGAGTAATTTTTTATAACGCATAATCATGCAAGAGGAAGACTATACCTGGGGTTTTGCAGCTGGGAAGGCGCACGCAATCCAAATTGGAGCTGATGGCCCCCTGTGGGGCTGGAACACCCCGAAGTGGAGGACGTAATCCACAGCCCACACAGCCTCTGGAGGCCTGTCCCTGGCAGCCTGATGATGAATGCGTAAACCGGAAAGACGTTTCATTGACTGCCTTGCAGTCCTGTGAGCACGGTGCAGTCAATAAATATTTATTGAATGTGTTTTCCTAGGGCGTCCAGCACTTGCTCAATGGGATCTTATAACTAAATAAGCAAGAACTGTTCAGGGCACTTCCAAATAAATATATAAATGTATGCTAATGGGATCCAAGCTAGGAATTGGGAGTAAATAAGAAAATATTCATCCATCTGTGTATGAGTTATCTAAATGGTGCTAGCTTGGGGGTAAATAAGAAAGAAGTATGTTAAACAAGCCCAGAAGTGGAGGATTATATAACAGACAGAAGAAAGGAAGGGAAGGTGGGAGGAAAGAAAAAAGGGAAGGAAGAAAGGGAGAGGCAAGGAAGGAGGGGAGAAGAAGACAAATACCGTTGTTTTTAACATATGAAAATATACACATTTTAAAAGCCCATCCTTTTTATTCTCTCTGGTTGAACGTGAGTAATAATTTCATCTGTGACTAAAATGGCTCCTATACTCAAGAAGCGGCAGAGCACTAGCAGAAATGGGTTCCCAGATTGCAATTTTTGCAATAAAGATAAAATATGGCTTTCTGGCACCCGTTTGTAGCTACTGTGCCAGTATGTTGATGCAATCCTCCTTAAGCCCAATCACACCAGATTCTGAATGGTGTATTGCCAATCGGAGTAAAGATTCACTTATTGAAGACTGAGTATTTATCTGGAGTTAGAAACACATTAAAACCCTGCATCTGAGGTAATATTAGAAGAGGGCAATGTAATTACCACGTTCTCCCCTGTGCATCCTCCTCAAGCTCCTGCAAAGCCTGAGAATGCACAGTCGCCTGTGAGGATTGGCGCCTCGGCAGCACCGGGGCTTTGCTGGCAGTGAAGTAAGGCATCTTCGTGGCTGCATGTCCAGCTTTGTCAGGGAAAACTACTGCCTTTGGGAAAGAATCCAATAAGCATTCCTTCAATTTTACTGCAAACACTCAGAGACTCTGGCCATGACCATTCAGGTCCAGCCCGTCACTAAATTGAAAAGAAGGCAAAGAAAATAGTTGCACAGATCTACCTCCAGGAACTCTGATTGTGGGTTTCCCCCACCCACCTCTACCCCACATCTGAAGAGAAAACCAAGTCCCCATCACTGCCGGGCAGCGGAAAAGACAAAGGTCCCAGAGAGACATGAAGACTTCTCAGGGTTTTCTGCAGGAGACCACTGCAGAGATGGAAGGCCATCTAGCCTACTCCCTTGGCAGTAGCTGTGTTCCTTTGGGGTAACGTAAGGAAGAAACCCAAGGCTTGATTTGCAACATTTTGATTTTTGTGGGAGTTTTTTGCTCAATTTTCTGAAGAAGGATGATTTGCCACATTTGAGAGTTTTGACACAGCATTTGCATGATGGACTTTATAGCTACCAACTCAACAAAAGAAACTTGCCCAAGGAGTCATAGATTACTATTCACCCCCACCATACTACATAGTATCTTTTCCAAGCCTCTTCCTTTTTTTTTTTTTTTCTGAGACAGAGTCTCACTTCTTTGTCACCCTTAGTAGAGTGCTGTGGCATCATAGTTCACAGCAATCTCAAATGCTTGGGTTTAAGCGATTCTCTTGCCTCAGCCTCCCAAGTAGCTGGAACTACTAGTACTACTACTCACCACAATGCCTGGCTATTTTTAGAGACGAGGTCTCGCTCTGGCTCAGGCTGATCTCAAACCTGTGAGCTCAAGCAATCCACCCACCTCGGCCTCCCAAGTGCTAAGATTATAGGCATGAGCCACCACGCCTGTCCCGAGCCTCTTCCTAATGCCATTCTCTCCTGACTTTATGGCCACCAACCCTCTTACAAAAGGAGGCAGAAGGAAAAGCTTCTGGGGGTTTCCCTCCTGAGAGCTACTGAGTGTATATGTAAAGGCTGATCGGAAGTGTCCTCCTAACAGGCAGACTCTATACACGGAACACCTTCACGGCCTTGCTCTCATAGACCAGAGGAGGAAAGCCCAGGGCCTCAGCACGAAAATGCAGAGAAAAGTGTCCCAAAGTTTAGGGTGCCTTTGTGAAACAGAGCCTAATATAGTGCAGGTAAGGGAGAAGGCGCCAAAGGCTTCCTGCCCTTGGAGCTAGAGGCTCAGCAGACTCTCCCCAAATCCAGCCCAGTGTACATTCCAAGACTTCATTGCTTGCGCAGCTTTGCTAAGGCTCTCGGTATTGATCGGATTACCACCTGAGGTTGCTGACCGGCTGCCGTGTTTTGTGGCTGCTGGCTGATGCATCTCTTCTCCCTGGAGAAATCAGGAGCTTTTAGCCCAGAAGGAAATACTGTGCCTATGTGTGGCAGGTGGCCGGTGGGAATTGCTGAGCTCATACTGAATAAAATTGCTTTACTTATAACCCCAGCCCCAGTGCTGGCCCAGAGATCCTGGAAGTCCAAAGAATGTAGTAAAAGAATTATGTGGAATTATGCAGAGCCAGCTGACAGCTGTGCAGCTATTTGTCTGCACGTTTCTGAAGTCTCCATTGACCATTCTGTAGCACAGAAGCCAGAAATACCTGCATGTCTGAGAATCAAATGTGTGATTCTGAGGTTTTGTTGGATGATATATAACCCCCCAAAGGCTATCATTCTACTGTGAAAAAATAATGCATATTTTAAGGGATAGATCTATAAACGTCACAGGAAAATATGTGTAGGGAAATGCCTTTTATTAATAAAATGGAAGAGGCAGAATTGATGTGCTTGTAACCATATGAAATGCTGAATGGAATGTTTATTATCCTTCAAATCTCTATGATATCTTGGAGGCTGTGCACGAATTCCAACATGTGGACACACTCATTCAGATGTCACTACTTAGTCCCAGATCCCAGGCGTCCGGGGGTGGAGGAATAGTTCCAGGCTTGAGGCTGTCAGTCACTGTGCTCTGGCCTTCCGGCAGCGAGGTGTCATTTACCCTGGCCTGGAGTGTTTGAATGTGTCTGCCTCAGCACATGAAGACAGTTAGCCCCACACTGACTCCCAGATGCTCAGAGTTGATGAAGATTTCTCCAGGAGTTGTTTTCTGCTGACTTCCTACCACTCCTTTTTCCCACACATTCACTTCCCCTCCAATTGTATGGACTAATGTAGAATTGCTGGCCTTTTATTGCCATACAAGGACTTGAAAAACTGCTGTTTCTATTACTATTATTCCTTAAATCACAAAAAGATTAAAGGTAATCATTACATGGAATAAATTTACAGCATTGCCCCTATTTTTCTCATGTCATCGTGAGCTCTTGAGCTGTGTTTGGCCATCATGTCCCCAGTATGTGCAGTTCAATGAATGTTGCCAAAGGGGTTCTGCTACTGTCAAAAATCTAGCTAACTTTTCCTATGGATTTAGCATTATACATCATAGGTCATAGAGCATAAGGACATAATATAGAAGAATAATTGGAAAATAGTTGTAATCAAAGGATTCCCAGCAATCTTTCATTGATAGGAAAGATGTTATCACTGATGCAGATTTTGGCAACCAAAGCAGAATTTTGTCTTTTCATCTCTGCTCCAGGTACATGGCCATCATCCATCCCCTCCAGCCACGGCTGTCGGCCACGGCCACCAAAGTTGTCATCTGTGTCATCTGGGTCCTGGCTCTCCTGCTGGCCTTCCCCCAGGGCTACTACTCAACCACAGAAACCATGCCCAGCAGAGTCGTGTGCATGATCAAATGGCCAGAGCATCCCAACAAGATTTACGAGAAAGTGTGAGTAGAGATGACTCCCAGCTCTAATCTGAAGCTGCTTCCCTGCTCCTTCTTCTTTCTTCTTTCTTTTCATATTCTTTTGTTGGCTAGGATTTAATTTGTATCTTTAAGCATTTCTCATATCCACCCTGATATCAAGTTGATGAATCCATAGTTACCAGGGGACTATAATATCCAAAATAATATCCTTAGCATTGAAAGAGAATTTCTTTAAACAATAAGATCAAGATCCTATTACAGCAGACCCCTTGGGCGCCCTGATACATACATCCCTTGTGCTCTTTACCAAGACATTCCCATGCTGGTGTCTGCATTTCCTTGCCTGGGAACTTATTCCTACGCTACAGAATGCTGTTCTGACCTCCCGCACAGCATACCAGAAGGTGGGGGGGTTACCTCCCACTCTCAGCAGCTCTCAACAATGACTGATAGGAGTTGGCATATGAACACCCACCCCCTCAACCCTCAGGAGGGATGTCTCCAGGATTTGTGTCTTACACTGTGTCCAAGGTTTCCTCGTGGGCTATGCTTGGTCACCCCACTGGTAGCTGGCTCGGTAATACATCCTTTATTGGCCACCGTTCCTTTCCTGCACCCCTGCCTCCCTCCCTACTGGCATTTCTTTCTTCTCCCAATTAAGGTACTTGAACTTTTAGATCTTGACATCTTCAAGTAAGTAAGTACCCAAATAAGGTTCTTGCACTTGAAGATCTGGAGATAAAGATCTCAGGATCTGCCTCTGGGGAAGATGAAACCAGAACACTTCCAGGATTTTATAGTTGGAGAAATAAGACATAGGCTTGTGAAACTTAGGAATTCAAGGCCAAGGTATTGAGTGCTCAAGAGCAGCAAAGCCGCTCTTGCAGGGCGGGCTTATCTTCCAGAACCTGGCTGATCACGTTTAGGATTTTTCAAAGTACCCTGGCAATTTTCCTCTTATCCTGGAGGCAACACTGAAATGGCTTATTTGTTTTGTTTTGCTCAAGTGAATAATGATGGGACATTTGTGTTACCATTAGATTTCTGGACTCAGAGCCAGGGTAACAGGCATCCTTTTGAAAGCCCGCTATGGCTCTCCAACCTTGGGGGTTTTTTTATGTGTCTCATAAAAGAACACTGATGTTAGAATCAGAAGATCTGGATTTTAATCACAAGATTGCCAGTTACTAGCCATGTGACCCTGGGCAGGGATCACAGCTTCTCCTCATTGTTAAAATGAAAGATAATAAAGCACCATTTCCTATAAACAATCATTGTGACATCAAGAGAGAGAACATTTTTCTCATCTTGTAAGCTATTAATTGCCATAGGAGAGGTATGAACAAAATTCTTCAGAGAGCAGCATAATTATAAGGCCTTTAAACTTACTAGATGTTTAAATGAGACACTATGCCTGTCGCTCCGCCAAGATTTGAGGGTTTTGAACGCCTGTTGCACACAGTTATGTGGCTGCATCTGTTCCATAGAGCATGGAAATGCAGCTTTGCCAGAAAGCAATACATAAAGCTCAGACACTGCCTTCCAGACACAGACAGTGGGATTTAATCGATCAAGCACTAGGGGGATTAATGCTCAGCCTAGAAGGAGACATTGAAAATTATTCTTTCAAATGAAATGACAAGCCTAAGCAAGGTCTCAGCGGGAGAAAGAACATAGCTGTACAAGCTGTACGGGATTCGTGAACATGTTCAAGCCAGAAGGTCTCCTCAAAGGGGGGCGGGGGAGAACTACCTCTGAAGCTTGTTATTTCAACTGTTTCAGAAACCTCCATCAACCACGTGGGCTGAAGCTCAGTCCTTAGTTCTCTTGATCTTTTCCAAGTCTGATCAGCTTTTCTACAACTTTTGTTTCAAAATGCAGTTTGTTTTTTTTATCTTACAGTAAAGTTAAAGTTTAATGTGAAAATAAAGATTTATTTTCCCACAGATATCTGGGGTCTTCTCCAAGAAATTGTCATGGTTAGAGTCTTACTTTTTAACACTTTAGTGTTTTATACTTATAAATGACTAGAAAATCCCTTTGATGCTCAACACAGCCTGGTGGAGCGTCTCATTTCCCTGCTCTGAGTGTGTAGGGTAGCTGCACTGGATGCCTGGTGAGATTTGCCATCGTTGTTCATTGCATTTTGGCCTAAAAGAAATGAATTTGACCTAAAAGATCAATGAATTTGATCTGATTTTCCTCAAAATGTATAACCTGTTTGTTGACACCATAGCAAATGTAAAGAGCCTCTATTTACCTTTCACATATTGACTGTGCTGGAAACATAAGTCAGCTAGCAAAGTTTCCTCAAAATTATTTTCTTTTTGTCAGAGTCTTTCATAATGCATTACGATATATTTTTAGGGAACTTAAATTTTACCATGTCTAAACTAAGTACTTAATTATATTCTCTTCTTTTAGAACTAATGATTGCCATTTCCACAGTACGCAATAATCCCAAATTTGAAACCAGATGGAAACTTTGTCTTCGGTCAGTATAATAATTAGGATAAGAGCATATGCTCTGGAGTTAGATGAGGGACCAACTCCCAGCCCATTATTCTCTAGTTGAGTCTTAATGGTCAAGTAATTTAAGGCTCTAAGTCTAATAAATGGTCCCTGATTTAGGATGGTTCAGTTTAGGAATTTTCAACTTTAGGATTATGTGAAAGCAATACTCATTCAGTAAAAATGGTACTTTGAATACCCACACAACCACTCTGTGTCTCACTTTCAGTACAGTATTCAATAAATTACATGAGGTATTCAACACTTTATTGTAAAATAGGCTTGTGTTAGATGAGTTTGACCAACTGTAGGCTGATTGATGAAAGCATTCTGAGTACATTCAAGGTAGGCAAGGCTAAGCTGAAATGTTCAGTATTAAATGTATTAAATGCATTTTCTGCAGTTTTTTGTTTTTGTTTTTGTTTTTTTTTTTTTTGTCATGGCCAGGTTTGAACCCACCACCTCCAGTATAAGGGGCTGGCACCCTTCTCCTTTGAGACACAGGTGCCCCCCTAATGCATTTTAAATTTACAGAATTTTCAATTTATAATGGGTTTATTGGCACACAGCCACATTGTAAGTTCAGAATCATCTGTATGTTCCATATAGAGGTGTTGACAGAAATGAGTGAAATAACCCCTATGTAGTGTTCAGTCTAGAAGGAGGCTGAACACTTGAATGAATGTCAACTATTGATGTTGGCATCAATCATTGATCCAGGTCCACTGACACATGCCTGGCAGCAGACAGTGTGATGGACAGGTGCTTAGGACCAATTTGTCTGATGGATAATCAATGCCTGCTAATTACATAAAAACTTTAGTGAAAAATCTAAGATTGCTGCATGTGCCTTCTGCTTGGATGGTGAACCTCCAACTCTGATCATCCAGACGCTATTAATAAGGGATTAAATTAAGCACCATTAAAGATAGGCCATCCAATAAAAGAATAGGCAAAAGTTTTGAACATGGGCCTCATAAAAGAAAAATCCAAATGGCCAATAAATATACATGTATAAGTAGGCAGGTAGCTCTACTTGTCGTTACTGAAATGCAAATTAAAACTACAATGAAACCTTACTACACAGCTGTCAGACAAACAAATGTTAAGCAAGTCTTTCAAAACTAAGTTATTTTGAACATATGGTAGAGAAAAAGAGAAATAAGAACTTTGGCAACTGTTAGAAGAAGCATAAATTTTTAATCACATCAGAAAATAACTTTCATAGTACCTAGAAAAGAAGCAGTATGCATACCCTATAACTCAGAAATTTCACTTGGAGGTAATCACCCTAAAAAATACTCAAATCCATAAAACATAATGTTCTTATCAGCATTGCTTTAAATGCCCCAAACTGGAGATACTTAAAATGTCTATCATCAATAGAATGGATTAAAAACTGCCGCACAAGTATGTAAGGAAATACTATATAGTTAATAAAATACATACGGTGTAACTCCATGTAACATGGATGGCTCTTATAAACAAAGTTCTAGAACAAGCAAAATGAAATTATGCTTTCAGGAATACATAAATAGATGGTAAAAGAATAAATGCAAGCAAAGAAACCGTCGCCATGAAAGTGAGGTCGTCTGGTTATCTCTCGCAGGAGGGCAGTGATGTCATCAAGAGGGAAGCCTTAGGAGCACGTCTGAGGGGATGGCTTTGGTACACAAGTATTTCTATTTCTTTAGGTCAGTGGTTATAACATGAATGCTTAAGAATTACTCATAATACCAGATAATATGATTTATGTACTTTTTCTGGAATGTGTTTCTTTTTTTTTTAACTTTAAACACTAGGCAATGGTTTTTATTTTTGCAAGCTCACAAAACTGCTTTCATTGGGATATCACCAAAAATTCTTCCAGAAGAATTTTTTCAGGGTGTGGTGCTTTCCCCAGGATCAGGTTATTTGTGGGGCTTTCCCCAAGATCAGGTTATTTGGCACTTTTTTAGCTAAGTGTCAGTGGCTCTCACCCCATCTTGACCACATGCATTTTGCTTTCCTAACTCCTATGCTGCAGGCAACCTGAAAATTTCCCAACTGGTGTAAGGAAGGACGAGCCAAATGCTTGTCCCTGAAGGGACACAGCAAATGTTAAACCAGAGAACAAGGCCTGTACAGGCAGGGCCCTCACCCCTTGCTGCTGCCACGTTCATAGGCATGTGCCTCTGGACTACAGAAAGCTACAGATGCACTTGGTTCATCTTCCTGGAAAGTCATTTGCAACTTTATTTTGCATCTAAAAATATGAGTACATTGCAGAGTATAATGAAAACTGCTGTGATTTCTTTCATCACTTATATTCCCATCATTTACTAACATTTTGTTGACAGTCCTTCCAGTCTTTGATACCATTTCCAAGTAAACACTATTCTCCATTTCCTTTGAAGTGTCTTATCTATGTACAATTCAATGCAAATATAGATTTTTTTCTCTTTTTGTAATAGAAAGCATACCTCATTACACATACCAGTCTGCATCCTGATTTTTTAAACTTAATAGTGTGTCTTAGAGGTCTTTTCCTATCAGTTCATAAAGAGCTTCTCTATTCTTTTTTCAGTATTCCAGTTTTTTAATGTACAATACTCCTATTTTTTAACCTGTCGCTTACTGGTAGACTTTAGATTGTCTTCAAACTTTTGCTATTGCAGAGTGCTGCCGTGAGTGACCCATACATATATCATACTAGGATATCTGTAGCATCAAAAGTGAAATATCCCATTTTAATTTTCATATTTGCCTTCCATAGGGGATTGTACTAATTTACATTCTCACCTATAATATGTGAGAGCCTCTGCTTTTCCAAAGCCTTGTCAAACAAGGACATTGTCAAGCTTTTAGATTTTTACTCATCTGATGCAGAAAAAAATGATTATCTCATGGTTAAATTTTTCATTTGGCTTATTAGGTTAGGGGTAAGATTAAATATCTTTTCATACTTTAATAGCCATTTAAACATACATCTTATAATCTGCTTACTTCATTTAACATATCATAAACAATTTCCTGACATTAAAATGTTTTCCATAATATGAAGTGAATACACACACACACACCAAAAAAAATATGTAAACCAATCCCCTCCTTTGAAAATTGATTACTCCATTGGTTTCTCTGAACTGGCTAGTAACATAAAACACCAAACTTCAAAGTGGGCTTATTTTATTGTTGGGGATTCATTGAGGGTACACAGAACCAGGTTACATTGATGGCATTTGTTAGATAAGGACCCTCTTATAATTGTGTCCCACCCCCAAAAGGTGTACCACACCCCTTGTCCCCTACTCCCCCTTCCCTTTCTCAGCTCTCCCCACCCCCAACCCCCTGCCGTGTACTAGGACATTAATTGTTCTCATATCAAAATTGAGTAGGTAGGATTCTTGCTTCTCTATTCTTGTGATGCTTTACTAAGAGTAATGTGTTCCACATCCATCCAGGTTAATACAAAGGCTGTAAATTCTCTATATTTTTTAGTGGCTGAATAATATTCCAAGGTATACTTATACCACAGCTTATTAATCCATTCCTGGGTTGGTGAACATTTAGACTGTTTCCACATTTTTGGCAATTGTAAATTGAGCTGTAATAAACAGTCTAGTACAAGTGTCCCTGTGGTAAAAGGGTTTTTTTTCCTTCTGTGTAGATGCCAGTAATGGGATTGCAGGATCAAATGGGAGATCTAACTTGAGTTCAAATAGATAACCTATACATTGGGAAAAAATACTTGCATATTTTGAATTGAAAAAAAGCTTGACAACTAGGATCTACAGAGAATTCATTAATAAACATAAAAAGAGCCAACAATCCCTTATATCACTGGGCAAGAGAGGTGAGTAGAATGTTCTCTAAGGAAGACAGACAAATGGCTGATGAACATATGACAAAATGCTCAGCATCCCTAATTATTAGAGAAATGCAAATCAAAACCATGCTGAGATACTATCTAACCACAGCGAGAATGGCCCACATCACAAAGTCTAAAAACTGCAGATGTTGGCGTGGATGTGGAGAGAAAGGAACACTTTTACACTGCTGGTGAGACTGTAAACTAATACAACCTTTTTGGAAGGAAGTATGGAGAAAGCTCAAAGAACTCAAGCTAGACCTTCTTTTATTTTTTTTAATAGGCACATATTTCTTTTTGAGTTGGTTTTGAGACATTATATTTTTGAAAGAATTTGTGCATTTTGTCTTTATTTTCAAATTTATATTGGCATAAGCTTTTAACATAATCTTTTGTACCCATATATTAATTCAAAATTTAAAAAAAAAAAGAGTACTATAAACAAAGTGGGCTTCTTTTAGCTACATTCCTAGATTCCTAGAAAGACTGGTTCCATTTTATCTTCCATTCCTTGTTTATGTTTACAACCAAAACATGCTAATGTTAGAACATTCATGAAAATGGGGATTCCGGCTCATGATTAATACAGTGTTATCAGAATTTGTAAAGAAGTTCTGCAGTAACTAGCAACCTGTAGGCTTAGTATGGCTGCTTTAAGGACATAATCTGTGATGGTACCCAGGAAGTCCTATAACGATACAGTTGGTTGACAGGTGATGAAGATTTCTAGTATGACCAAAATGACTCTTCCTAATGGAAAAGAAAGCACAGAGAAAGGAAGGTGAAAATATAAGGAAGAACAATTTGGCTTTGCGTAATGCATTGCCCTCTCCCCCATTCTATTAAAAGGAGGAGGAATGTTTCAGAGTTAAAAGGAACTAAGCCCACTCTTGCAAATGCTGCACAACTTGTAAAGTGGCAGTGGCCCCGGAAGGTGCTAGGCCACACCTCTAAGGATAAGGGAGACAAAGAAGCCAATATTTCTTCATCAGAGGACACACCACTAAGGCAAAAAAAAAGTCCACAACAGAACGAAAAATGAGAAACATATCCAAAAGAATGAGACTTAGTGGAAATTCAGCTTCCCTGGATCATTTGTTAATATTGGTCATATGTCATTTTCTGTTAATTAAACTTCTATGTACATAACATTGTAGTAGGGTTTTATTAAGAAGTGAGAGATGCCTATTCCAAATTACCAACATTACCAGTTATACTGGGAGGAGAGACTCTGTTAGGAAACAATGTTGTTCATGACTCAAAGTACCTGGATATTTTGTGGGAATATACCTGAATATAGATATGGTAATTCTAATATAATTCTCTGTAAGTATCAATTGTAAAAATATGCTATTGTCATTATTTACAGTATTTTGTCTTTTGTATACGTGATCCATTTTCGGAAATCAGCTGAAAATATACATATATATAGCCTTTACTGTCATTACCAATAAAAAATGAAAATCTGCTCATTGACAGAGAATTAAGAGGGGAAAAGGGAATATTGAATACTATACTTCCAGGCTCAGAGCCTATAGCTCAAGCGGCTAGAGCACCAGCCACATCACCGGAGCTGGCAGGTTCGAATCTAGCCCGGGCCTGCCAAACAACAATGACAACTACAACCAAAAAATAGCCAGGCATTCTGGCGAGTGCCTGTAGTCCCAGTTACTTGGGAGACTGAGGCAAGAGAATCGCTTAAGCCCAAGAGTTAGAGGTTACTGTGAGCTGTAACGCCACAGCACTCTACCCAGGGCAACAGCTTGAGACTCTGTCTCAAAAAAAAAAAAAATTATACTTCCAGCATTACTTCTCAAATTTTCCACTTTCTTGATTACTACACAAATTTAAAAAAAAAAAAAAATGTAGATCCTTTGCCAAGCTGCTTCAGGCCTTGACCAAAGGAGTGTCAGCTTATTTGTATTTCCAGGACTGATTGTTTGTTAGTTGTTGTGATTAATCTCCTCCCTTGACACCCACTACATACATAAATATAGCCCAGGGCCTCTAGTATTATCACCAGGGTTGATGAAAAGCAGTTAAACCAAGAATGAAATGTGTGCTGACACTGTGGGGGAAGATGGTGGCATAAAAACAAGCCCTTAACTAGAAAAGATGCCATGCAAATGCCAGACATTTCACTACTTTTCTGGCACGCACTGCCAGAGAGAGCCAAACAGGAGGCTGCCACCAGGAGCTGTTAGGGGATGATTTACACCAGCAGCCCCTAATGAGGAGGTGCAAACAGGAGCCTTGAAGCCTTTGTGAAAGATGGGACCACCCAATTTGGAATTCCTTTCAGCTACTACTGTCAAATTCTAGAGGAAGCCGCCCTCAGACTGGGAAAGAAAAACAGACCACAGAGCATAAACAACAATAAGATAAAATGGATGATTTCCTACAAAATCATAAATAATCAGACTGTTACAGCTTATAGGGAAGGGGAAGTGAAACTGGTGTTTAAAAATTCCATTGACAAAAGGTACTGGGATCAAAATTTGTGCAGGGAAATTCTTTCAAATGCCCTCTATGCTTTTCAAGAGTACAAAACAATATGGAAATTTTTATCATTTATTATACAGATTTGGCAAAACGTAAATGGTAAAAGCTCACGAAAAAACCTCCAAAACAAGCCTTCAGACTAATTCCAAATATAGACGCAAATATCCCAGAAAAATCATCCACCAAAAATTTCAAAATTATACTAACATAGCACTCCTCTTTTTTTTTTAGCATGACTTTTTTCTAGCAAATAAGATTAGTAAATTATCAAGAAATCTATTATCATACTTAGTTAAATTAATTGGTCAAAGGGAAGCATCATATATTTGTCTCAATAAATTCTAAAAGTAATTTGTTAAAATGTAATATCTGTTAAAGAAAAAAGTAGCTTATATCAGCAATAATCCTTGACAAAACAAAATAAATAAAGGATCTTCTTTCCAACAGAAACAAAATGAAAGCACTTAGAATAATTAGGAAACAGCAAAGATTTGTATGAAGAAATGAAAAATATCAGACTATTTTAGACTTTACTGAATGGTTTAAGAGAATATTTGAGAAAAACATTTCACATAATTCAAAACCTAGAAAGTATTTAAGGGCATATAGAAAACAGGATCCCTTCTCTCTTTCTATAACTCCTAAAGTTATCAGTTCTTCTCACTATTCCCAAGAGTATGTTTATGTTTATGATAAATGAATCATCCAGAAGAATAAATAGATAAGAAAATATTGAACAAGAAGAATTGATTTTGATATCAGCAAAATCATAAAAAAGAATGATAAAAAATGATTTGTTCCATCTTTCTTTAAGGCTGCATAGTATTCTATGGTATACATGCACCACAATTTATTAATCCATTCATGGGTCGATGGGCATTTGGGCTTCTTCCACGACTTAGCAATTATGAATTGGGCTGCAATAAACATTCTGGTATAAATATCTTTATTATGATGTGATTTTTGGTCTTCAGGATATATACCTAATAAAGGCATTATAGGATCGAATGGCAGATCTATTTTTAGATCTCTAAGTATTCTCCAAATATCTTTCCAAAAGGAATGTATTAGTTTGCATTCCCACCAACAATGTAGAAGTGTTCCCTTTTCTTCCACGCAAATATCTCTGGTTTTGGGATTTTGTTGTGTGGGCTAATCTTACTGGAGCTAGATGATATCTCAAAGTAGTTTTGATTTGCATTTCTCTGATCATTAAGGATGATAAGCATTTTTTCATATGTCTGTAGGCTGTGCGCCTGTCTTCTTTAGAGAAGTTTCTCTTCAAGTCCTTTTCCCACCCTGAGATGGGATCACTTGCCCTTTTGTTGCCAATACTCTTGAGGTCTCTGTGTATTCTGGTTATTAAACCTTTGTTGGAGGCATAACCTGCAAATATTTTCTCGCATTCTGAGGGCTGTCTGCCTGTGACACTTACTGTGTTCTTAGCAGTACAGAAGCTTTTTAGTTTGATCAGGTCCCAGTAGTGTATTTTTGATACTGCTTCAATTGCCTGGGGAGTCCTCCTCATAAAAAATTCAACCAGGCCGATTCCTT
>CAUYRH010042299.1:0-33308 GCA_963574655.1 Perodicticus potto | reverse complement strand
TGGATAGAGTGCTGTGGCATCACAGCTCACAGCAACCTCCAATTCCTGGGCTCAGGCGAGTCTCCTGCCTCTGCCTCCCAAGTAGCTGGGACCACAGGTGCCCGCCACAACACCCGGCCATTTTTTGGTTGCAGCCGTCCTTGTTGTTTGGCGGGCCCAGGCTGGATTCGAACCCGCCAGCTCAGGTGTACTTGGCTGGCGCCTTAGCCCGTTGAGTTTGTTTTTTTTTTTGAGACAGAGTCTCACTTGGTTGCCTTTGTTAGAGTGTTATGGCATCTTAGCTCACAGCAACCTCAAACTCGGGGGTTCAAGCGATTCTCTTGCCTCAGCCTCTACAGACACCCGCCACAACACCCAGCTATTTTTTTTTTTTTTAATTGTTGGGGATTCTTTGAGGGTACAAGAAACCATGTTACACTGATTGCATTTGTTGGGTAAAGACCCTCTTACAATACCCAGCTGTTTTTTAGAGATGGGGTCTTGCTCTTGCCTGGCTTGGTCTCAAATTTGTGAGCTCAGGCAATCCACCCGCCTTGGCCTCCTGAGTGCTGGGATTACAGGCATGAGCCACTGCGCCTGGCCCTATTTTTTTTTTTTTTTTTTGGCCCGGGCTGGTTTTGAACCTGCCACCTCTGCATATGGGGCTGGCACCCTACGCGCCGTATTCCTTTGAGCCACAGGCGCCCCCCCCCCCCACTTTTTTTTTAGCCCGGCCCTATTTTTAAATTTCTTTTTTTTTTTCCAGAATTCTATAGGGGTGTACACATTTTGTTAACAGTTTGATTTGTACATTTCAGGTCACTGTTATAACTGTGCCCTTCATCCAGAATGTGTGCATTATACCTGTTAGGTGTGAATTAATCCAACCCTATTCCCCCACACGCACTTGATTCCCACTGAATTTTACTTCCATATGTACACATAAGTATTGATCAACTAGTTCCAAATTAGTACATGTAGGCTCGGCGCCTATGGCTCAACGGGCTAAGGCACCAGCCACGTACACCTGAGCTGGCAGGTTCAAATCCAGCCCAGGCCCGCCAAACAACAATGACGGCTGCAACCAAAAAATGGCCAGGCGTTGTGGCAGGCGCCTGTAGTCCCAGCTACTTGGTAAGCGGAGGCAGGAGACTTGCTTGAGCCCAGGAGTTGGAGGTTGCTGTGAGCTGTGATGCCACAGCACTCTATCCAGGGTGACAGCTTGAGGCTCTGTCTCAAAAAAAAAACAAATTAGTACATGTGGTGTCTGTTTTTCCATTCTTATGACACTTCACTTAGAATGGTCTCCAAGTCTATCCAGATTGTTACAAAAGATAATAATAGATCAGCTTTTTATTGGGGACAGAGTCTCACTGTGCCCTCAGTAGAGTAGGGCATCACAGCTCACAGCAACCTCAAACTCTTGGGCTTAAGCGATTCTCTTGCCTCAGCCTCCCTAGTAGCTGGGACTACAGGTGCCCGCCACAATGCCCGACTATTTTGTTGTTGTTGTTGCAGTTGTCACTGTTGTTTAGCAGTCTGGGCTTGAACCCATCAGCCTGGGTGTATGTGGCTGGCGCCCTACTCACTCAGCTACAGGTGTCAAGCCATCATCACCATTTTTTTCTAACAGATGAGTAGTATTCCATGGTATACAAATACCACATTTTATTAATCCACTCATGTTATTGATGGGCATTTGGGTTGTTCCCTTGCAGTTGTGAATTGTGCTGCTATTACATTTGAGTGTGTCTTTATGATAAAATGTCCTTGTTCCTTTGGGTAAATACCTAGTAGCGGAATTGCTGGATTAAGTGGTAGGTCTGCTTTTAGTTCTTTGATATATCTCCATATTGCTTCCCATAGAGGTTGTACTAGTTTACATATGATTTGTGTTTTAGGAAAAGCTTTCTGATGCAGTGTGGAAAATATACAGAGGGTGCAAAAAACTGTATACACATTTTAAGAAAGGAAAAAGACGAATTACAATTGTAATACTCAGTACATACCCAAAATGAAAAATGAATACAAGTCACGTCTGGCCATTAAAAGAGGTGCTCAAAGTGTTTACCATCAGCATCCAGACACTTCTGATGATGGCAAACAAAAAGTAATACATAGATAACATCTCTTAAAATGTATATACATTTTGGGTGGCACCTGTGCCTCAGTGGGTAGGCACCGGCCCCATATACCGAGGGTGGTGGGTTCGAACCGGCCTCGGCCAAACTGCAACAAAAAAATAGCTGGGCATTGTGGCAGGTGCCTGTAGTCCCAGCTACTCGGGAGGCTGAGGCAAGAGAATCACTTAAGCCCAGGAGTTGGAGGTTGCTGTGAGCTGTGATGCCATGGCACTCTATGGAGAGTGATAAAGTGAACCTCTGTCTCTAAAAAAAAAAAAATGTATATACATTTTTGGCACACCCAGTATTATAGTGGGATGAAAGTAGAAACTAGGGGCCTAATTAGAAGGCTATTTTATGAATTGTTGAGGCTAGAGATTATGTTAAGCCTGAATTAGAGTATGTAGTAGATGAGAGGGATAAGATGGTAGAGATATTTAGGTTGAAGAATAGGCAGGACTTGTTAATTGAGTATCAGAAATGAGAGAGAAGGAAGTATTAAAGGGGTTTCTCAGGTTTGTAACCTGGCAGCTGATGGTGCCATTCATAGAACCCAGGAAGGGGAGCAGATTTGGGGTGGGAGGAAAAATCATGAGTTTAATTATAGACATGCTGAGTTTCAGATGCCTGTGTCCACTGAGAGAATGTCAGGTGCACAGTTAGATGAGAGTGGTAATGGAAGCCCTGCTAATAAGTTGGAAGTCTGTGTTTTGACAGTCTGGAGGCATGGGGAGGAGGGCAGACAAGTTCTGGACTCAGAAGTAACCAGATCATCTTGTCTTCCAGACACAGAGATCGACTGGAAAGCCTACATGGCCCAGGTGGAAGGTGTCATCAGTGGCACCTATGACTATACCCAACTTCGGGGTGACACTGGACCACTTGTGTGAGTGGGGATAGAAGGTTCAGGGAGGACATGAGGGGCTGGCTAGGTACCAGGCTAGTTGGCCTGACCACACTCCTTCTCAATTTCTAGGTACCCAGCTGGTTTCGTGTACATCTTTATGGGGCTGTACTATGTCACTGGTAGGGGCACTGACATCCACATGGCCCAGAACATCTTTGCTGTGCTCTACCTGGCCACCTTGTTGCTTGTGTTCTTGATCTATCACCAGACCTGCAAGGTAAGTCCATGCTACTAGGACTAAAGGGCCCGAGCCTGGGAGCAGGGATAGTTAAGGCTTGGTGAGCTGACCTTGTTCCTTACTGTGCCCACCCCTCAGGTACCTCCCTTCGTCTTTTTCTTCATGTGCTGTGCCTCTTACCGTGTCCACTCCATCTTTGTGCTTCGGCTCTTCAATGACCCCGTGGCCATGGTGCTGCTCTTCCTCAGTGTCAACCTCCTGCTGGCCCAGCGCTGGAGCTGGGGCTGCTGCTGTTTCAGGTCAACACTCCTCCCTTCTGGCCTCCTCTCTTATTTTCTAGATTTTCATTTCTTTCTCCCCAATTCTGCACAACACAGGGAATAAAGGTTACAATGTGGCTTGGCACCTGTGGCTCAAGCGGCTAAGGTGCCAGCCACGTACACCTGAGCTGGAGGGTTCAAATCCAGCCTGGGCCCGCCAAACAATGACGGCTGCAACCAAAAAATGGCCAGGTGTTGTGGCAGGCACCTGTAGTCCCAACTACTTGGGAGGCGGAGGCAGGAGACTTGCTTGAGCCCAGAAATTGGAGGTTGCTGTGAGTTGTGATGCCACAGCACTCTATCCAGAGTGAGAACTTGAGATTTTGTCTCAAAAATAAATAAATAAATAAAAATAAAGGTTACAATGTGCGTCACTCCAGGCCTCACAGGGCGAGTCTAGAACCTCTAGAAAGTCTCTGCCCCGCCGCCCCCCCCATGCCTTCTTCCTATCCTGTCTCCCCTTTGGACAGCATTCATTGTTGGAATCGGTCATTACACATATATGCTGAGTCAATGTGGGCACAGGGACTAGGTGTCTTCCACCTACCTCCAGTCTCCTCACAGGCTATCTTACCCTCCTTCCAGCAGTTCTGAGTATGGACCCCCCTTCTTGGACTTTGCAGGCATGGGGGCAGGGTATGTCTTTGGGTAGTGAACACGGCCTTGGAGCTGATCTTTACCCTTCCTCTCCCTTGCCCACCCCAGCCTGGCAGTCTCTGTGAAGATGAATGTGCTGCTCTTCGCCCCTGGGTTACTATTTCTTCTCCTCACACAGTTTGGTTTCCGTGGAGCTCTCCCCAAGCTAGGCATCTGTGCTGGCCTTCAGGTACCCCCACCTTACTCTTCCCCTTTCTAATGGCTTCGTTCCATCCCTGTGACTTTCTCAAAGCCAAGAGACAGGATTTTGGAGTTTATTCAGAGCTAGGAAGCCACTATCTCTAGGTTTTGTCTCCTTAGCTATGAAGTAAGGGTGTTGAACTAGAGAGTCTCTGAGGGTCTTTCTAGCTCTGTCCATTGATGACTTGGTGAATCCAAACCTTAAAGTATTATTACCTGCCTCCTCAGTTTCTTTGGCCACAGGCTCTGGCCTTGATGTGTGTGTAGCTTTCCTGCTATTCCTGGTGGGAATTAGGGAACCTCTGAGACCTACATCCTCCTCCCCTGAGTGAGTAGCATTAACACTGCGGGCAAGTCTTAGTAGCTCTGCTGACATCACACTCATCTTCAGGTGGTGCTGGGGCTACCTTTCCTGCTGGAGAACCCTGTTGGTTACCTATCCCGCTCCTTTGACCTTGGCCGCCAGTTTTTGTTCCGCTGGACAGTGAACTGGCGCTTCCTCCCAGAGGCCCTCTTCCTGCATCGTTCTTTCCACTTGGCATTGTTGGCCGCCCACCTCACCCTGCTCTTGCTGTTTGCTGTCTGCAGGTGGCACAGGTAAGAAAGAGGGGCAGTGCCATGTGTAGAGTTGGAGGAAGGAGTAAAGGGCCTAGGCCTTAATGGGCTTCCTGGGGGAGATATTAAGCTCATGGAGGTAAGTCTAGAGTTTGGGCTACAAGGAGGGTTTGATAAATGTCTGAATGACTTATCCCCAGGACGGGGGAAAGTATCCTGTCACTGCTGAAGCATCCCTCCAAAAGGAAGGTTCGACCCCAGCCCCTCACACCCAACCATATCCTTTAAATCATGAGAAGGTAAGTGTTGCCCTCTCCAGGTGTAGATAAGGTCCTGGTCCATTAACTCTGGAGGGAAGGGGAGTCCAATCGTAGAGTTCCTGTTCTGCACCAAACACTGAGCTGAGCACTTTACACTCTGAAGCACATTTTATTCTTCGCTCTACATGTTGAGCTACTTTTACGACTGCTAACCCTCTCCCTGGTACTGTTCTAAGAGATACATTCTCATTTTACAGATGGCAAAATTAAGGCTTTAAGAAGTTAAGCAACTCACCAAGGTCACACAGCTAGTAAGTGAGGGATTCAGACTCACTAGGCCTATGGCCCTAGGTATTACTGTCTCCATATTAGATTGAGGACCAGGTCCAGATAGGTTAAGAAGCTTGCCCAAAGGCATGCATGCTACTAGGAAAGGAAGAGCTAGTGGGCTATCAACCCTAAAATTTATCCCTCTGTTTTGGGACGCCCACCCCCCAAGCTCCTGCCTCTTTTGCTCCTGCCCTTGACCTTGACTACTGCATACAGATTGTTTCTACCCTCTTCACCTCCAACTTCATTGGCATCTGCTTCAGCCGCTCCCTCCACTACCAGTTTTACGTCTGGTATTTCCACACACTGCCCTACCTCCTGTGGGCCACGCCTGCACGCTGGCTCACACACCTACTCAGGTACCATTTGGGTCAATCTTAGTGAGTGGGAGGGGTTAGGGAGCTCGTGATCCCAAGGCTGTGACTACAGAGAAGCTAGAAAGATGTCTAGGGCATGAGGAGCTGAAGGGCAGCAGGCCTTGGAACTAGACAAAGCCCGAGCCTGTCTCTCATCCATAGGTTGCTGGTGCTGGGGCTCATTGAGCTCTCCTGGAACACGTACCCATCCACATCCTACAGCTCTGCCGCCCTGCACATATGCCATGCTGTCATCCTACTGCAACTCTGGCTGGGCCCACAGGCTTTCCCCAAGAGCATCCAGCACAGCAAGAAAGTCTACTGAAATCCTCTTTTTCCCCTCCAGTCTATTCTCAGGACCTGAGTGGGAAGGACCCTGTGATCTTCCAAATAAACCTTGCCAAGTCCACCTCTGTGCAGCCTTCATGGACATAGGGGCAGCCAGTGCCTGGACCAAGCTGTCAGGGGACATTTACGGGACAGATGAAGAGTCACTCAAGTAGTCCTCAGAGGCACTTTATTGCATAGGATTGGGGGCTGTGGCTCTCTCCCCTTTCACTGTGCTGCATGAAGCTCAAGAGGATGGAGGGGAGGAGAACGGGGTCTGGTGGAATAGAAGGAGCAGCTTAGAGCAGGGAGGCATGGCGTAGGAGGCGTGGGAAGAGTGGGAGAGAGCACAGGCAGGCACTTCTTGTAGGAGGTTGAGAGGGTTCTGGGAAGGGAGTAAGAAGCAATGGGGACAGGCTGACACCAGCCTACCCCTTCCCAGCACCTGAGAGGCTGGCCCTGGGCGGCAGTGACTGAAGTATATGAGGGCGCCAGCTGGAGCAACAATAGGAACCCCTCACACGTTTGCTGGGCTGTAGCACAGCAGGTGGAGCTGCAAGTTCTGGTCCCAGTGGCGCAGCAGCAGGAAGAGCCCCCTCGCTGCAGCCTTGAGGGCGGCTAGATCAAGGCCATCAGGAAGGCGCTGGGCCTGCAGCCAGTAATCAGCCTTGGCTGCAGTCAGTTCCCACTCACCAAAGGCAGCAGCACAGTGGTGCTCTAGCCAGGCTAATGCCACAGCCGTGGCCCAGGACCGGCCTCGTAGGTCAGTACCACCTAGCCATTCTGCCCCTTCTGAGGCCTCTGTGTCTGAGCCCCGCCCACTGTCCACTAGGCCTGGACCCTCGGAGCCCGAGCTGGGAGAGGGGCTGCAGGAGGCTGTGGCACTGTCACCCTGGCCAACGCCAGGGCCCAAAAGTGCCCATGGAGACGAGGCCGAGGTGGGGCTCAGGCTGGCACGGTGCACTGCAAAGGGTGAGGCGCGGCACAAGCGCTCCTGCGGGATGTGCACAGCCGCGCAGAAGGGCGCATCCAAGCGGAAGGAGCCTGGTGCCTCCTGCAGCCGTACCTGAGGAGAGAGGAGGTGGGGGGAGAAGCGAGCTGAGACAAAGCCCAGGCCCTGACGATGCCACCCTCCACCTCCCGAGTCCTCACCAAGGGCAGGTAGTCGTGGTCACTTCCTTCACTGTTGCTGTCCCTGGGCTGGCCCGGGTTGGGGCTGCAGAATCTGCCACGGCGGCCCAGATTAAGCCTAGAGGGAGGCTGCGGGGGTGGGCGGTGAGGACCTCCCATGGGGATTACAGAGTCCCCCAAAGCAGTCTTGGACTTGCCATTTTGGTCTGAGCACCAGGCGCCTGTGGGACAGCCTCCTTGAAGTTCTGTAGTGGAGCTAGTCAGTGCTAGCAGGTGGTCTCTAAGCCCAGTTGCCCCCACCCTTTCCCCCCATTTGAGTATTACCGTTAGAGTGGACAAGTGTGGGCAGAGAAGCTGAATCTAGATGGCTCTGAGAGGCAGGCAGGGTGCCTGGGGACTCAGCTAGCTCTGTAGGGGCACAGGGGATGGGATCAGGTTTGTCCAAGAGGGTGGCCAGTGAGGTGAGAGCTGTACTTGAGAGGTCACCAGAGGAAGGCCATACCTGAGCTCCGAACCTGCAGGGCCCCAGGCAAGACCTCCCTAGTGGTAGCATCCACAGCTACAGGGCAGGTGAAGCAGGATGGGGCGAAGCTAACCTTGCTTGTCTGAAGGGCTCGAAGCCAGCACCTCCGGGCGTGGCCTGTGAAACCAAGCAGCAGCATGCTGAAGTCTCACCACCCACCCTCTACAGAGAGACTCAGAAAAAAAATCATGGTGTTCCCCACAGCTTTTCCCTCTGTCTACTTTCGAACAGAGTAGAGTGACAGGGTCGCACTCTTGCCCAGAACCAACTCAGGCTTCCAACTTTGACAAGAAATGATCAGGCTGAACCTTCAATCCAATCCATAGCAGAGCAAGGGACCCCAGCACCCAGAAATTCAACACTGGACACCACCCAGAGGAAGCTTTGACTAGCACCTTTTTCAAACATTTTTCATGGATGGAGGTGTGGTAGCCACTAGTCACATGTGACTTTTGAGTATTTCAAGAGTGGCTAGTGCAACTGAGGAACTACAATTTTAAACTAATTTAATATTTTTTTTGAGACAGAGTTACGCTCGTTGCCCAGGCTAGAGTGCTGTGGCATCATCATAGCTCACAGCAACCTCAAACTCCTAGGCTTAAGCAATCTTCTTGTCTCAGCCTCCCAAGTAGCTGGGACTACAAGTGTGCACCACCATGCCCAGCAAGTTGGTTTTTTTAATTAAATCATAGCTGTGTACTAGTTTTTTTCTTTTGAGACAGAGTCTCACTATGTTGCCTTCAGTAGAGTACTGTGGCGTCACAGCTCACAGCAACCTCAAACTCTTGGGCTCAAGTGATTCTCTTGCCTTAGCCTCCCAAGTAGCTGGGACTACACGTGCCCACCATAATGCCCGGCTATTTTTTGTTTCAGTTGTCATTGTTGGTTAGCTGGCCCAGGCTGGGTTTGGGGCCGGGTTCGAACCCACCAACTTGGGTAAATGTAGCTGGCGCCATAACCACTGTGCTATGGGCACCGAGCCACCCAGCAAGTTTTATTTCCTCTATTTTCAGTAGACACAGGGTCTCACTCTTGTTCAGGCTGGTCTTGAACTCCTGACCTCAAGTGATACACCTGCCTTGGCCTCCCAGAGTGCTAGGATTACAGGTGTGAGCCATCGCACCTGGCCCCTAGTTTAATTTTTTTTTTTTTTTTTAGGCAGAATCTCAAACCATCATCCTGGGTAGAGTGCCATTAGTGTCAGCTCACAGCAACCTCAAACTCTGGGGCTTAAGTGAGTCTCTTGCCTCAGCCTCCTGAGTAGCTGGGACTAAAGGCACCTGCCACAGTGCCCGGCTATTTTGTTGTTGTTGTTATAGTTGTCGTTGTTTGGCAGGCCCAGTCTGGTTTCGAACCTGCCAGTCCCAGTGTATGTGGCCTTTGCCCTAGCCGCTGAGCTACAGGCGCCAAGCCCCCTAATTTAATTTTAATAATCTTTTCTTGAATGACAAAGATTTGTTTTTATATTAAGGGCACTGTGAATCATTATAAGATCACGTTTCCCTCTGTGCTGACTGCTGAGATGCTTGCTAGCTTTGGGTCTCATGCTTGCAAGAGTACATAAAGAATCTCTTTATCATCCTCGTAGAGTACTATGGCATCACAGCTCACAGCAACCTCCAACTCCTGGGCTTAGGCGATTCTCTTGCCTCAGCCTCCCGAGTAGCTGGGACTACAGGTGCCTCCCACAACACCCGGCTATTTTTTTGTTGTTGCAGATTGGCCGGGGCCAGGTTTGAACCCACCACCCTTGGTACATGGGGCCGGCACCCTACCCACTGAGCCACAGGCGTCGCCCTGCCTTGCTTAAGTTTTTATCTTGTCAGTGTGACGAACCACTTCAGATTCTTTGACATATAGTGATCAAGCACACTGACCCACACCTTTGGCTGCTTTCTGCCTATTTGTGCCTTGGGCCCTGAGTGGGCCCACCAGCAACTCACCCCGGTCAACTGTGGTCTCAGCCCCTCCTCGGAGAGCCAGCTGCTCATTGTCCCGGACCACAGAGGCTGCTGTCAGCCGGTGGAGTGCTTGGTCCCAAGCAGCATCTCTTACAGGAGATGACGAAGGCTGTGAGGCATCCCCAGACCCCCACAGTGTCTCCAGACCAACACCCACTTCCCAGCACATAGGCTGCTCCCCATACAGAGCCCGGATCACCACATGGCAACGTGGAGCCTGAGGCAGCAGTGGCACTGGAGGAGGGGCAGATTCCCCATTGGGGGGCACAGCTGTGAACAAGAAGGGTGGTTCCATCAACATGTCCCAGTCTAGGGGGGCTGGGGAGAGCAGGTTTCCTAGAAGGAGAATATGGAAGGGGCATTAAAAAAAATAGATAAGCAACAACCTTAAGTGAGAAATAGGGAGTAGAGTGAGATGACACTGAGAAGGGAACCAGGACCGGAGATCCCGGTAGGCCAGGAGGAACTTGGCCTTCCTAAGGGTGGTAAGCAGCTACCCAGGGTGTAGTACTCTGGGCTTCACCTCCCCAAGGCCTCCTTGGTATCAGGGAAACCAGCTCCCCATCCAACCCTTACCTGAGTCATCCAGTCCCTGTCCCAATTGTTGGCTTGCTTCAGGGCCTGGCCCATCTGATGCTGCACCCAGAGATGGCTGCCGTGGTCGGCCAGGGACTGGGTTTGCCCGGCCTGGAGGGGAGGAGAGACTTCGGCCAGCCAGAGCCACCATGCACCGACGTCCCAGCACCTCAGTACTCAAAGCCCCTGCCTGCATTTGAGATGAGGAGGCAGCTAGTCAATGCAGAACACCTGGCCACCATACATACACAACTGGCTACATGCCCCTCGTCTCAAACCCTGGGTAGCTGCTTACCACCCTTAGGAAGGCCAAGTTCCTCCAGGCCTACAGGGATCTCCAGTCCTGGTTCCCTTCCCAGTGTCATCTCACTCCACTCCCTATTTCTCACTTGAGGTTGTTGCTTATCTATTTTTTTGTTTATGTCTTCTTCCTTCTTTGCCTGGCTAACTTCTACTTCAAGACATGGCTGTTTCTCTCCTGACTGCCCCAGACAGAGTCAGTCATGCTGACTCTGAGCCCACATAATACCTGTGCTCATCACTGGTTGTTTCTTGGTATTATCATTATTGGTTTACCCACCTATCTCTCTAGCTAGACTTAATAGTAAACTTGGCACAATGTCTGGCATTCAGCTCAGAGTAAATAAATATTTACTAGATCCATGGTGAATGAATGCAGGCTGATTCTCACCTTGAATGGAGCCGGTGGAGGTGCAGGTAGGGGACAGGAGCGGGAGCCTATATGCTCTCCACAGGCCAGGCTGCGGCAGCCCTGCTGAGAAGGTGGATCCAGGGGAGCACTACCCTTGGGAGAGCCAGGGCCCTGGGAACCTGGGGACTCACTGCTGCCTGTGGAGCCTGGGCCTGGCTCAGGGCTGGCAGAGCAGTGGGTGAGCACATACTGCTCCCGTATGTATGAGGACTGGAAGATGCGGTGCCATATAGCTGTGTCAGAGGAGGGGTTGGGTCCAGGATCTGTGACTGGGTCTGTCAGAGCATCAGTACCTGCTGGGAGGCAATAGAATGGACCCCAGTCCTAACCCCTCCCACTCCCCACTCCCCCAACACAGATACACCTGGGCACTCACTTTGCTCTGAGTCCCCGGCAGCCCATGGACTAGACAGCTCTGCTGACACAGTGCCTGTTCCCAGTGGCTCCGAGGTGCCAGTGGGCTCTGTGCCAGGGCTGGCAACAGATGGTACTTCTTCTGGGGATGGGAACACAGACCCACCCAAGCTCTGCCAGCCAGGCTCTTGGCCCTGGAAAGAATATCATTGTGAAAAAAACTGATTGTAGTTATATACTACCTCTTTCCAAACAGGATTTTAAGATGGTTTTTCCTGTGAAGAGGCAATAAAGCTAACAAACCAGAAACAAAAGACCAGTACTAAAAAAGCAGGAAGCAAACAGGTCAACCATAAGGGTTAATAGACTTGCTGTGGAGCTGAGCTTGAAGTTTGTCCCTGAGCTTCCTGGCAGCCAGGCAGAAGACAAACAGTCTATTATATAGCCCTCATGATCAAAAAGGGGGAAGCATACTTAGCTCTTCTAGAAAGATAGAGCTTTTAATTAAAAAAATAAGTACCATTTCTCAAACTTGTACTCTGTGTTAAGTGTCCTGCCAAGAGCACTCTTGTTATGACCTCTAATTACAGCAACACATACAAACATCATTTACACACAGAGAAGTGGCTCAGAGAGGTTAGATGACTCGATCAAATCAAATGGCTAGTAAGTGGCGGATTTGGGATTTGTGATCACATCTACCACCTATGTTACGATCCTCACACAGTTACAGGAGATATGTCACATGGTGCTTTCCGTAGGGTACTGCGTGAGGTAGTGAGCAACAGCAAATGCTGGTGCTCTTTTCTTTCTTTTTCTTTTTGAGACAGATTCTCACTATGTTACCCTCGGTAGAGTGCCATCGCATCGTAGCTCACAGCAACCTCAAACTCTTGGGCTAAAGTAGTTCTCTTGCCTCAGCCTTCCAAGTAGCTAGGACCACAGACGCGTGCCACAACACCCGGCTATGTTTTACAGACAAGGTCTTGCTCTGGCTCAGACTGGTCTTGAACATGTGAGCTCAGGCAATCCACCTGCCTCGGCCTCCCAGAGTGCTAGGATTACAGGCATGAGCCACCATGCCCGGCCTGGTGCTGTTTTCTGTGGCAACACTTTACAGGACAACTCAGTGAAAGAGCCCCTGAAGGGGACAGGATGCAGTCACCTTGGGGACCTAGTGTGATTTCTCTGGAGCCCCAGGAGATACATCGTAGAGGAGCTCAGCAGAGAGGGTAAGAGGGAATGAGAGGGTTTGGGAGAGATGCAGGGACTTCCACCTCCCAGGCCCACCAACACTCCCAGCCCTGGCCTACCCCTGGTGGGCGGGGCCGGAAGCCATCCACCCTGAAGAGTGAGCAGTAACCCAGCAGCTGGTCCCCAGGATAGAGTGCTGGGATTTCCCGTGGGGTCAGCAACGCCTCCACAGCATCAGGCACAAACCAGTCCACAGAGATGTCACTCAAAGCGGGCTCCAGTGCCTTCCTCAAAGCCTGCACCAGCTGTGGGGAGTGGCCAGAGGGAAGATATGAAGAGAAAGAGATGGAACACAGCCAGAGCTGGAAGGCTGCTCTTCCCCAGTGCCATGTGCCCAGGCCCTGGGCTGAAGGAGAACATGGTCAGGTGTGGGGCAGAAGAAGGGGATAGGAACAAGCACGGGGGACTGTGGGCTCAGTTCTCAGGTCTTGGTCAGTCTCCTGGCCTGAGCTTTGCCATCTGGAAGGGGCAGGCCTGTGAGGCTCACTTCCAGGACCAGACTGAAACTATGATTTGGAGGGTGGTCTGGCAGCTTTGGCCTCCCACAGCACTCTGCAGTAAGACCAATAGTTCTGCCCCTGACTGTCATCTCAGGGAGAGGACAGATTGCAGAGCTGATGGTCCAGGGGACCCAATGGCCTGCCTGGGTTCTGTTTCAGATGTGAAGAGTAACTTCGGAGGAGGATTTCCAAGTATAAGGAACAGGGTCCAGGCTCAAGCTCACCATGGGCTGCAGCCTCTCCCCAGGCCTTAGGAAGTAGGCCCGGCCCCTGCTAAGGGATGACAGACCCTGGAGCAGCTGGTGGCAGGTGGGCCCCAGCCCAAAGGAGAAACACCTGATGAGGGAAAGGAAGCAGCTGTGACCTTTAGGAGTCCCTTGACAGGACTCAATCTTAGACGCCTGGCTCTGCTCATCTCATACCTGGCTAAACCTTTGTGCCACCTCATGAGCTCCAGAGTTTGGTGAATAGTGGTGGCCTTGGGTGAGGCAGAAGTGAGCAGGAACAGCTGCCGAGGGTGGGCTCTGTGCTGGGGCTGCACCATGGCCCACTCTAGCACAGCGAGCACATCTGGGGGACCACTTGCAGCCTGCAGGGTCTCAATGCTGTCACAGATCAACTGCACAGTGTCCTGGAGAAAGAAGCCATGGGCTGTGCCATGCTGGGCTAAAATATTTCCATGAGGCCCCAAGCCCCAGACCATACTCACATCACTGCAAGGCCGGCTCTCTGGGAAGAGTGGTTGCACTGATATCCCAAAAGTGGCCAGGTTGATGAGTGTCTGGGGTGGGAGAGACTTCACAGCTAAAACAATGGCATCCTGGGGAGGGCAAAGAGGACAGTGTGAGGCAAGCCCCACAGGTACTGATAGAGAGTGAGTAGACAGCAGTGCTGCTGGCCCCCTCTCCAGGATTAGAACAGGGGCTAGATGGGGTCACCTAGGAGAGGCCGGGAATGTGTGAGAATGACTCTGCTGTACAAATGAGACCTGAATGTATGTGAGAGACCTTTTGTAAAGACTCTGGAGAAAGTGAAACTCACGTCTCTCTGAGTGTGCCAGTCTGTTTGAGAGAAGCTCTTTGCATAGGGGAGAGATGTGTGCATGTATGAATGTGAGAGAGACATGGGGGCGTGTATGTTTTTATTGGGGGTTGAATCCCCCAGAGGAGTTTGGTTTCTTTTTGGAAGATGACGTTGGTAGCCACCTCTGACATGCTGCCCCACCCAACACCCAGGCCTGCCCTGCCCCCACAGGCCTTATGTGCTGCACTGCTGCCATCCAGCAGGAAGAAGAGCTCCCGAGTCGCTGTGCCCAGGTATCCAGGCTTGGAGCTCAGGTCCGGGCAGAAGCTCAGCACCAGCACAGGGTTCAGCAGGATGTCCTTGTGGAAGCGTCGCTTCAGGAACCACATCTGAGCATGGAAGCCCTGAGTCAACCTGGGCAAGACTTAGTGCTACTTTGTCCCAGTGTCCAGTGGGACCTGGCCCTGGCACCTTTTTTTTTTTTTCTTTTTTTGAGGTGGAGTCTCTCGGTAGAGTGCCGTGGTGTCACAGCTCACAACAACCTCAAACTCTTGGGGTTAAGCAATTCTCTTGCCTCAGCCTCCCAAATAGCTGGGACTACAGTTGCCCACCACAATGCCCAGCTATTTTTGTTGTTGTTGTTGTTGGCAGTTGTCTTTTTTTTTTTTTTTGTAGAGACAGAGTCTCACGTTATCGCCCTCAGTAGAGTGCTGTGGCATCACAGCTCACAGCAACCTCCCACTCTTGGGCTTAGGCGATTCTCTTGCCTCAGCCTCCTGAGTAGCTGGGACTACAGGCGCCCACCACAGCACCTGGCTATTTTTTGTTTCAGTTTGGCTAGGGCCAGGTTTGAACCTGCCATCCTCAGTATATGGGGCTGGCACCCTACTCACTGAGCTACAGGTGTCGCCCTGCAGTCGTCATTGTTGTTTTAGCTGGCCCAGGCCGGGTTCAAACCCGCCAGCCCTGGTATATGTGGCCAGCACCCTACCCACTGAGCTATGGGTGCTGCCTCTCCTGGCACCTTTTTCTATCTGACCCACCCAGATGGGATCTTTTTGTATTAATCTGAATAAAGGCAGGGGCAGAGATGGGTGGCTCTGCCTATGTCAGACCTAGCTTCCATCCTCTGGGACACATCCCAGAGAGAATGGCATCTGCCCTCTGTAAAGGTGGGTGACAGCCATTGAGAGGTCTTGCTCGGGAAGGACGCCCCGAACCCAATATAAGTCCACTCACCTGTCCTCATGCACATATGTAAACAGCAATGAGGCCAGGGACCAGGCTGGAACCCATGCGGCCATACCTGCCGGTCCCCATCTCCGTCCCTTCGCTGCAGCCTCTGGAAATCACGGCGGGCCCTCACCTGGGCCTCATATTCTGTGGAGCATAGACTTCCTGCCTCCAGCATCAGGTGTGGCTGATGGGGCTCTGAGAGGAGATGACTCAATTCTGTTAGGGAAGTCCCTGCCGCTGGACCCCAAATTCCCAGTCCCACCGTCCTGGAAGGAGCCTGCAGGTCCAGCCTCCCTGCATGGGTCCCACCCTCACAAATGACTCAACACCTTGGTCTGGGGCCCAGACATCTGTACTTGCAAGACACTGCCTGGGTTGTTCAGAAATAGGCCTGAGTCGGCCCACTACATATCCCAGTCGCTCACCACTGGGGTGCAGCAGGATCTCCAAGGCTCGGTCACAGCGGTGGCCCTCTGCCAGTGTGACACAGATGGTGGCAGCAGAATTTGCATGGGGGGGCGCATCTACCCGCAGGGCATGAGAAGGGCTCTCCAGGCCTGAGGGACATAGAGGCAGGAAGGGGTGATGAAACCATCACCTCAAGCCAGTACCTAAAGCATAGATATCACAATGACTGTGGGAAGCTCAGCTGTGAGAGTCTGCTCTATAGGGTCAGATGGATAAGGAAGGATTTTCCTGTTTTCATGGGCTGGGAAATGGATTTCCAGCTCTAATCCTGGCTGGGTGAAGAGATATATACTAACAATTAGCATCCTTCACCACCTCTTGCACAAGGAAAATCCACTTTGTCACCTGATCTGTCCTCCCACTGGTGGGTGGGGTAGGGTATAAATAAATTATCTAGATAAAATGAGGGGGGTGCTGAGCAGAGGCAGCCAGGGGATGCTCCCACCATTATCCTGAAAGTTGCTAAGGTTTCGGTCCCTGACTTTTTATCCTATGTTCCTCCCATCCCTGAGTCTGGAATTCTTTCATAGTCAGCTATGCTGGGAGAGGAGGGCCAGGAAAAGAGGTCAGGCCAGGCCAGATGCACCCACCTGCCAGCAGGCATGGCCCAGTCACCAGCATCTCAAAGGAGAAGGTATATGGGGCAGGGCAGCGGGCAGGGCCTGAGAACACATCCCGAGGGGCAGCCATCTCCTCCCAGGCCAGCCCTTCCTCCTGAGGGCTGCCCACCCCGAAGCAGCTGGTGGGGCTGGAAGGGAGCATGAGAGGAGTCACTGGGCCACTATGAAGGCCCCTAGCCCCTCTGGCTTACTGGCCCAGCCCCTCCTCACCCTGCCCATCCCCTGGGGTACCCTGCCAAAGCCCCCTCACCCGCACTAGACCCAGAGAAGCTGAGGGAGGGACGAAGAGAATCACCATAGGCCCAACCTGTCGTCACAGAGCCCCGGAGGCCTGAGGGGCCCTGGCGGGCCTGGGGGGGCCAGTGGGGTGAGCACAGTGGGCAGGGCAACATGCAACACCCCATCAGGCCTTGAGGGCAGCTCCCGGCTGCTGCGCAGGGTCACTGTCATGGTGCCAGAAGCAGCGATAAGGCCTGTAGGCAGCACCAGTGTGGACTGGGCCTGGGCCAGATCCAAGACAAGATGACCTGTGATGAGTAAGAAGAGGGGTTGGAGTGGGGCTAGAAGCAGAGGTGGTGGGGGAAGAAAGAGGGGAGCAGGCACTGCATCAGGGAGCCTGGGCAAGGGGGATTTGCATAACTGATGGGACCCTGGGCAAGGCGTTGGTGATGCAGGATGGAGGCATGAGATAAATGATGATAGGAGAGGCAGGTTGATGGCGGAAAGATCCAACTGTCAGCAGGCAAGAGAAGAGTGATGTCCTTGCTAATGGAGCGCTGGAGAGAAGGAAGTATGTCCACTGCAAAGGCCCTGGAGACCCCTAGCCTGTGCCCCTCTTCTCCTGCCTGCCTCTTCCCTTTCAACCCTTGGGCATCATCCCTAGTGGACAGACATCTCCCTGTGGCCTGAGACCCACTCTACTCGTAAATCTGCTCATGAACCATTAGGCTCTAATGATTAGGACTCTCCACTGCCCACTAGGGTGGTTCCAGAATTTTCTACCTGAAAGGAGCTTAGAGGCAGTAATCTGTTTGGAAGCAGGCTAGAGGACATGCTACATTTGCATACCAGCACAGCATTTTATTTAGATTGTAGGTTTATTTGGGGGACTGGCAGAGCTGTGGCAGTTACCACTGTTGCTAAAGGAATAATTACCAGGTGTGTTTTTCTGGCTCCAGCCCACCTTTAGAGGCCTACTTTAATTCACTTCCCCACAATAATCACTTGATCTTCTTTTGCTGAATAAATGAAGGGAAAAAAAAGATGGAAAGGAAGCTAAGGAGGAAGAAAGAGGCTTTCATCTCAGCCAGCTGATAGAGCAGAGAGAGCATAGCAGCAGGTTTGAGTATCAGCTCTATGACTTCTAATGTGTCCTTTGGTAACTTTCTTGTTCTGAGGAGTCTCAGTTTCTTCATCCATCAAATGGGAATCACAATAACTATATCTCAAAGACTGTAGTGAGGCCAAGTGAGGTGGCTCACACTTATAATTCTAGCACTCTGGGAGGCTGAGGCAGGTGGATTCTTTGAGACCCCATCTCTACTAGAAATAGAAAAACTAGCCGGTTGTTGTGGCAGGTGCCTATAGTCTCAGCTACTCAGGAGGCTGAGGCAAGAGGATCACTTGAGCCCAGAAGTTTGAGGTTGCTGTGAGCTATGATGCTACAGCACTCTACTCAAGATGACAGTGAGAATCTCTCTCACACACACACACACACACACACACAAAATTGTGGTGGGCACCTGTAGTCCCAGCTACTAGGGAGGCTGAGGCAAGAGAATCGCCTAAGCCCCAAAGCTGAAGGTTGCTGTGAGCTGTGATGCCACGGCACTCTACCAAGGGTGACAAAGTGAGACTCTGTCTCTTAAAAAAAAAAAAAAAAAAAAAGATTGTGGCAGTGAGGAACAAATGAGATAATGTATACAAAGCATTGAACATGTAAGTAAATGACAGTTGCTATTATTTTCATCTCCCATAAAAGGTGGAAAGGGAGCAATGCTTGCATTACATACCACTCATGATTCAAATGAGGGGATACCAGTGACTATAAACTGTAAATCACTGTAAACATGAAGTATTTATTACCATTACCCCATATAACCTACTCCAAACCTTTGTTCATACCATTCCCCTACTCTCAACCAAGTCCTTCCCTTGCTTTCAGTCAAATGCTAGCTCTGACTTCTGGAACATTCCCTAGGCCTAGCCCTGAGCTCACTCTGGCCTCTCTCAGCACCACTGGATCTTATCTTTCTTTTTACCCAGATGGCAAATCCCATGGCAGGAATCAAATGAATGCATGAGTGAAAAAAATAGAAAGAATGAAGTGAAAACCACAGTACCTACACAGGCCTGGGTTTCCATCTCCTCCCAGCACTCAGGAGGCCCCTTTGTGCCATCTCTGTGTGAGATGCTGGGACTTGGAGATGACCAAACCGAGTCCTAAGCTCAGGAACCAATGCTCCAGGGGGCAAGACAGGTTTATAGACCTGTGAGGATTACTCCCCCTTCTAAGTGTTGAAATGAGATGTCACAAAAGGCTAGGGTCAAGGAACCAGGGCACTGTTTGTGAGGGACTCAGGGAGGTTTTCCCAAAGAGCGACTTTTGAGTGGATTTAAAGGACAAGTGCAAATTTGCTCACTAGAAGATGGGAAGAGAAAGCAGGAAGTGTAAGAGGACCTGTCAGTGTGGCCAGTGGTTGTGGTACCTGGTTGTGGGGAGAGGACAGATAAATGAAACGGGTGAGAATGAGGAGTGAAGGCCTTGGCTACTGGACAAAGGGGTTCCTACTTGATCCAGGATACACGCACATGGCAGAGGAGGTGTTAAGCGTAACAGGCAAGGGGCTGGAAGGGGCCCCTAAGGAGAATGCTCCCTTTGCAGTACCCTGGGAAATCTAAGTCTCCCCTGCAGGAAGGGCCAGGGGTACCCCAGCAAGCTTCATGCCGCCTGCTGTGTCTATCTCCCTGGCTGTGAACCTTGGGTCAGGCCTGGGCCATATTCTCCCAGCACCTGGCACAGGTCAGGTGCCCAGTCCATGCCTGTTGAATAAAGGGATGAATCAATGAATGAAAAAATCAGCGCCTGCAGGAAGGGGAAAGGGCGGGACGCAGAGCAGCTAAGGGAACCTGAGCTCCGACTGGATTTCGGAGGTGCGGTGCGGGCACAGGACTCACCCTGAGCGCAGCGGCGGGGCGTGGCGGCCCCCAACTCGGGGCCCAGCGCTTGGCAGCAAGCCGCCTGTGAGCGGCGCCGGCTCTGCAGCTGGAAGGAGACGCGCTGTCCGGCCGCCTCGGCCTCGAAGCCAGACACTACCTCGGCCTCGGCCAGCGGGTACACGAACACGCCTGCGGGGAGGGGCGGGCAGGAGGCGGCGTCGGACCCCGCCCGGCGCCCGCTCCCCACCGCCCGGCGTCCGCCCCGCCTCACCGTCCACCGGCTGCGGCTGCGGGTTGTGGTAGGTCAGCCGGGCCCGCAGGCTGAGGCACGGTCCGTTGGCGCAGGCCCGGACCCAGGAATCCGTGAGGGGCAGCGGCGTCCAGCTGGAGGGGCAGTATAGGCCGGGCATGCTGCCGCGAGGCCGGCCTAGGGGGCGGGTGCGCAGGCTGAGTCCGGGGCGCCCCACCCGCGCTCCGGAAAGCGGGCGAGAGTCTAACTCGGGCCCGGGGACCTCGCCCGCGGGGGGGTGGGGGTGGCGAGATGGCATCCTCGCTGGTTACCTGGGAAGCCGGGTGGAGCGCAGCTCCCGGCAGCGCGGAGACTCGGGGAGCGGAGGGTTAATGATTAACTGGCGCTCGGGGCGCCCAGCAGTCCGGCTGCCCGCTCTCTGGGGGGTTGGGAGGGGCGGTCACAGCTGTTCTGTCACTCGCTCCCGGGCCTCACCTCCACCCCCGTACCTGCCGGCCCCCCGGGGCTCCCTGCGGCTGCCAGCTGTCGGAAGGAGCGCGGGTGGAGAGATGGAAGATGCTCTGGGTGGGGAGCAAAGGTTTAAAGGGCCAGTATCCTCCCGGCGCCCCCAGCCCCGCAAGGGACAGCAGCAGTGGGGTGCGATGGGAAGCCCACAGGGCCGCAGTCTTTCTTTGGTGCCTCGTCTGACCCGGGAGCGGGCGGGTCGGGGGCAGTGGGATGGAAAAAATGAGAAGGGAAGCTGAAAGAGGAGGGTCTTACGGTGGCAAGACCAGGAGAGGTGTCGGGTAGGGGGAGTCCATGGGTCCGTCCTGGGCACGTTTCCCCACCCTGGCAAAGCTGATCTGGAAGCTGCCCCCCGAGGGGATGCTGCGAGCTGGGTCTTGGGGTCATCTCCCTCCCTGTGGGCAGCCTCAACCTCAGCCTCACCCTCACCCTCGCGTCCTCCGCAGAGTTCTGGGCTCCTCAACGCGACCGGGATGGGTGGTGCCGCCTCTGCGCCCCGGGCTGCGCCGGGCCGGCACCGGCGGAGCCCCAGTTCCCGACTCCAGCGGCGGCAACTGAGTCCCGCAGGGGCGCCGGCCTGTGCTCGGGTGGTCCCGCCCCCGCTCCGAGGGGCCGCCCCTCCTGCCCGCCTGAGCCCCGCCCGCCGCTGCGGCTGGGCTGACGCTCCCCCAGTCTGCGCGAGAGGGACCGCCTCCGCGTCCGCGGCGGCCGCTGGAGCCAGACAGGGCACCGCAGTGCAGGGGTCGCGTCCCCACCGCGGCCACCGGGTCCTCCAGCAGTGCGGGACCAAGACAGCGGAGGCCCCACTCTTTCTATTCTTCAGGAAATGAGGGGTTCTGCACGTGCAGCAGAGTCACCCAGTCAACAACCCCTCCCCACCATGCCCACCCCCGCAGCGACCCCAGCTATACCCGGCCGAGCTCATCCCTCTCCCTGGGTAGGCGTACCCGCCCTGCTGTGACTCCCTCTCCTCAGGGCAGTGAATCCCAGCGCCCCCTCAACATAGGACTTCTCCCTCAAGAAGCCAGACCCCCTTTTTTTTTGCGAAGTGATCCTTCATTACTGCAGAAAAGCTCCCTCATCCTGCAGGCACCTTTAGTTTGTGCATTCACTGCCGGCACCAAACGAGGATTCCCCGTCACTGCAGCAACTCCCGCGCCCCACACTCGGAAACTGCCAGCCTTGCCATCATTGACTGCAGTGCCATCTCCCCACTTTTGCTGGGGGTGCTAGGGTGTGCAGGATGGCTCCCTCAGGCCAGAACCTCCTGGTCCCTTCAGTTGCCTGGGGGCCTGGGGAGTGATGCCTTCCAGCCTGAAGCGTCTTCTCAGAGTTTCAGACGGCCCCTGTCATAGCAGTGACCCTCCCCAACCCCCCTAACCCCCCCACCCCACATCACTGCAGCACCTCAGGAGAAAACATCCCTGCTCAGAAAAATAGGTCCTTTATTATTGGCAGATTTTTCATGTTCTTGCAGTGTTATGTTGCAAAAGGTTAGGAAGTCTGCAAAACCGATCCCAGGAGCTCTGAAGGACAGTCTGGGATTCCCGGGGAAGTGAGGGGAGGTGACCACGTATGTGGGTCACCCATGTAAGCTTTCTTACCCAAGTCACACTTGGATTCTGCGAAGAGAGCTTGAGAGCAAGGGGTGAGGGGCAGCCAATAGGGAAGAGACTTTCAGTCCAAACCCAGGGTTCTCACATGTCTCCATTAACTCAATCCGGATTCCAGTCACCATCATCAAGTGCCTCCTTGAACATCAGAGCCCTCAGTCGCTACCCTCTCCCTTGGATAAACCAGTTAGCATGGCAGAGATAGTGTGACCTGTTCTTTGGAAACTCCATGGGTGGAAATGCAGAAGGACAGTAGAGGAAGCACAGACACAGTCACACCCCTCCAGCCCACAGGGAGGTCTAGCCGGATCTCAGCCCTGTTGTTTCCACACAGTCTGGGCCATGGTTCCTTTGACCTCTCCACTTTTCTCTGCTAAGACCACTCTCAGCTTCGTTCGTCCTTCTTACAGGCCTGGGGAGGAATAGTGGGTGGGCTGGGGGTCCCTCCAGGTGTTCAGGGTGCCCTAGCCACATCCCCACAGTGGCTTGTGCTCTGCCCCTTCTGCAAATGAACAAGAGCTACATTTGGTACTCAGGAACCTTTATTAGGAGGCCTTAGACACTTGGAAATGGAAAAAAGAGGTTCTTATCTTTGGTCCTGAGGAGAGCTTGGAAGTAAGACAATCTCCCAGGAAGATAGTGTTCCTAGCAGAGACCAGACACAGGCATTGGCAGAAGCCAAACTTTACTGGGAAGCTGGACCAGACGGCCTACCAGGAAGTCTATCTTAGCACCTCCACGAGAGGGGTACAGCAGCCAGCAGGATGAGGGCAGCCGGTGCTGGCTGCCTGGCAACGGAGGTGGGGTGGGTCTCTGAAGGACAAGAGAGGGCCTCTGAAGAGCAGTGGAAAGGCATTCTGGTGGTGGGATGGCAGCAGCCTGCCAAACCAAGGGCAGGAGGGGACAGCTTAGCCCTGGAGAGCCCAGAAGCCAGATTCCAGAAGGTGGAAGAAATCTGAGGCAAGGCTGAGGGATGGCTTGGGGCTTGGGGCTTGGCTGCTCTGCTGTTTGCCAAGCACAGGGAAGTGGGTGGGGGATATAGGACTGAAAAGAGGTAGCCTGTGCCAAAAAGAGGCTCATACTTGAGTGAAAAGGGCAGACAGATACACAGTTACAGGAGAATGAGATAAGTGCCATATTCCTAAAGAGTAATGGATGGTATAAAAGGTTTTAGCAGGGAGCTTTGAGGAAGGTCACCTAACCTGGGGAGTGTTTAAGCTGAGTCCTAAATGGGCGTTAAGCTGTGAAGGGGAAAGTATTCAGGCAGAGAAATCAGCTTGTCAAAAGGTGAGAGCAGGGCGGCATCTGTGGCTCAGTGAGTAGGCGCCGGTCCCATATATTGAGGGTAGCGGGTTCAAACCTGGCCCTGGCTGAACTGCAAAAAAAAAAAAAAAAAGAAAGAAAAAAAAAGGTGAGAGTAAGCTTGGCCCCTGAAGCTCAGAGGCAAGGGCGCCAGCCACATACACAGCAGCTGGCAGGTTCGACTCCAGCCTGGGCCTGCCAAACAACAATGACAGCTACAGCCAAAAAATATCTGGACACTGTGGGAGGTGCCTGTAGTCCCAGCTACTTGGAAGGCTGAGGCAAGAGAATCGCTTAAGCCCAAGAATTGGAGGTTGCTGTGAGCTATGACACCATAGCACTGTACCCAGGTATACATAGTGAGACTCTGTCTCAAAATAAATAAACAAATAAATAAGATGAGGCTTGGCGCCTGTAGCTCAAGCAGCTAAGACGCCAGCCACATACACCAGAGTTGGTGGGTTCGAATCCAGCCCGGGCCCGCCAAACAACAATGACAGTTACAACCAAAAAATGGCCGGGCGTTGTAGCGGGCGCCTGTAGTCCCAGCTACTTGGGAGGCTGAGGCAAGAGAATTGCTTAAGCTCAGGAGTTGGAGGTTGCTATGAGCTGTGATGCCATAGAACTCTACCCAGGGTGACAGCTTGAGGCTCTGTCATAAATAAAATAAATAAATAAAGTGAGAGTAGCTGGGCACAGTGGCTTATTCCTGTGATCCCAGCACTTTGGGAGGTCCAAGGTGGAAGGAGTTCAAGACAAGCCTGGGCAACATAACAAAACCCCATCTCAGTGAGAGAGCCAGAGTGTCTAAGGAAGTATAAATAGGTATGCAGAATATTCGTTTTTTCTCTTAGTTAACATTTGCCCACACTTACCATGGGACAGGCACTGTGTCAAGCATGGATCACCACATTTAGTAATAAAAACTGCCCTAAGAGACAGGTCCTGCTCATTATCTTGTAGATGAGAAAACCAAAGCCCAGAGTGTTAAGTGACTCGTTCATCATGAGCTAGTAAAGTGGTAGATGCAGGATGTTGAACTCAGATGGTCTGACCTCAGACCCCTTGTTTTAAACTACTTCTATAGATAATACAGCTTTCTTAAAAATGTAAAAAAAAAAATTTTATTTTGAGACAGACTCTCACTTTCTCACCTTCAGTAGAGTGCTATGGCATCATAACTCACAGCAACCTCAAACTCTTGGGCTCAAGTGATTCTCTTGTCTGAACCTCCCAAGTAGCTGGGACTACAGGCACCCCCGCAACGCCCTGCTATTTTTAGAGATGGGATCTAGCAACTGCTCAGGCTGGTCTCGAACCCTTGAAGTCAGGTGATTCACCTGCCTCAGTCTCCCAGAGTGCTAGAAAAAAAATAATTTTAATTGACAAATATTATATACACTTACTTGTATTGTGGCTTCTAAGGTCCTTGTCCAGGTCATCTGCTAACTTCAGCCACCACCAGACTGGCCTGTGAGGTGCTGCTTTTCTCTCATCTGGTCCAAGAGAGAGGATTTGAACTTGCCCCTCAGGATAACTGGCCAGGCTGGGGCTAGGCAATATTAATGAACCTTTACCAAGGGTGGTGGTGATGTGGGGGCAGGTAGGATTAGGGTTACCCCTAACCTGAGGAAAACAACCTTCGAAAATGACATGTGGCCAGGGTGTCTTGTTGCAAAAGCACAACCCATTTGTCTTCTCTGCTCATGGGCTGCCTCCATGCACTTGGAGGCATAGGTATTGTTTCCCTAAATTTCAGAGGCATCTAATTTCAGATTAGTGCTCCAGAAGAATGTGACCTGGAAAAAGAAAAGAGTCCTGCTCTTAGCTCTCTAAAGCTTGACTTCCCAAACCTCAGCCCCTATCTGAAGCCCAAATTAGAAGACAGTTTAGTTCGTTCTTTCATTCGCTCACTCAATAAATACACATATTTCTTGTAGGAGCCTACTACTTTCTGCAGCAGACAGCAAGACAGCAAGTGGTGTGTCTCTCCTGTCATGAAAGATGTCAAACAATTATACAATTAATTTTAAGCCTCTTATTTGGAAATAATTTCAAAACATATACAAAAGTTGTAAGAATAGCATCTTTCTCCATATCGTTTGAAAACAGGTTGTACCCATCCTGCCTCTTTACCCATAAACACTCTGGGATATGTGTGTGTGTGTGTGTGAGCCTCACTCTATTGCCAAAGCTAGAGTGCATCATCATAGCTCACTACCGCCTCAAACACCTAGGCTCAAGGGATCCACCTGCCTCAGCTTTCCAAGTAGCTGGGACTACAGGTATATGCCACTGCACCCACCTAAGTTTTGTATTTTTTTGTAGAGACAGGATTGGTCTCACTATGTTGTTCTGGTTGGTCCCAAATTTTTTGCCTCAAGTGATCATCCCACTTTGTCCTCCCAAAGTGCTCCATTTAAGGCCCAGTGTGTTTCTTTTTTGTTTTTGTTTTTCTTTCTTTCTTTTTTTTTTTTTTTTTGAGATAAGGTTTCAATTTGTCACCCTGGGTAGAGTGCCGTGGCATCATAGCTCACAGCTACCCAAACTCTTCGGTTCAAGTGATCCTCCTGCCTCAGCCTCCTAAGTAGCTGGGACTATAGGCACCTACCACAATGCCCAGCTAGTTTTTCTACTTTTAGTAGAGATGGGTCTCCATCTTACTCAGGCTGGTTTCAGATTTCTGAACCCAAGCAATCCACCTGCCTCAGCTTCCCAGAGTGCTAGGACTATAGGCATGAGCCACTACTATTTTTCTTTTTGTAATTAAATCAGTCCCTTTGTAGGGAGATAGTTTGAGTCTATGTAACTATCTTGATCCTCATCAAAATTGTACTTACATGTTTTAGCATCCATTAATGACCCAAATAATATTTTATGTCAGTTTTATTGAGCTATAATTTACATACAGTAAAATTCACCATTTTTTTTTAGAGACAGAGTCTCACTTTATCGTCCTCAGTAGAGTGCTGTGGTGTCACATCTCACAGCAACCTCCAACTTCTGGGCTTAGGCGATTCTCTTGCCTCAGCCTCCTGAGTAGCTGGGACTACAGGCGCCCGCCACAATGCCTGGCTATTTTTTTGTTGCAGTTCGGCCAGGGCCGGGTTCAAATCTGCCACCCTCAGTATATGGGCTGACGCCCTACTCACTGAGCCATAGGCACCGCCCAAAATTCAGCATTTTTAATCATGGTAAAATATATATAACATAAAAATTATTATGAGTGATATTTAGCACATTTACAATATTGTGCAACCATTCACTGCCACCTAGTTCCAGAACATTTTCATCACCCACCCTAAGAGGAAACCCTTTGTCCATTAAGCAGTTGCGCCCCATTCCTCCCTCCTCCCAGTTCCTAAAAACCACTAATATGCTGTGTGTCTATGGATTTACCTATTCTGGATATTTTGTGTAAATGAAATTATGTAATATGTGGCCTTTTGTGTCTGGCTCCCTCCTCTGAAAAATGTTTTCAAGGTTCATCCACGTTGTAGTATGAATCAGCACCTTATCACCTTATATGACTGAATAATATCCCATTGTTTGGACCCACTACATTTGTTCATCCATTCATCCATGATGGTTTTGGGTTTTTTCCACTTTGTAGTTATGGTGAGTAGTACTGCTATGAACATTTGTGTATAAGTTTTTGTTTGAACACCTATTTTCAATTCTTTTTTTTTTTAAGAGACAGAGTTTCACTTTGTCACCTTCGGTAGAGTGCTATACCGTCACAGCTCACAGCAACCTCCAGCTCCTGGCCTTAGGCGATTCTCCTGCCTCAGCCTCCCAAGTAGCTGGGACTACAGGCACCCGCCACAACGCCTGGCTTTCTTTTTTGTTGCAGTTTGGCTGGGGCTAGGTTTGAACCCGCCACCCTTGGTATATGGGGCCAGCTCCCTACCCACTGAGACACAGGCACTGCCCTATTTTCAATTCTTTTAAATATATACCCAGGAATAGAATTGCCAGGCCATAGGGTAATTGTGTTAACTTACTGAGGTCTTCTACACTGTACGATGGCTGAACCATCGTACATTGCCATCAGCCTTGTATAAGGGTTCCAATTTCTCTATATCCTCACCAACACAAATCAAAACTTCAAGTGATTGTTTTTTTCCTTTTATAGATCATCTCATATCTAAGAACTCTTTACCAAGCCCTAGTTCCCAAAGATATTCTTCCACATTAGCGTCTAAAAGTTTGTTTGTTTTTGAGATAGAGTCTCACTATGTCACCCTTGGTAGAGTGCTGTGGTGTCACGGCTCACAGCAACCTCAAACCCTTGGACTTAAGTGATTCTCTTGCCTCAGCCTCCCAAGTAGCTGGGACTATAAGCACCCACCACAATGCCCAGCTATTTTTTTTTTGTTGTCGTAGTTGTTATTATTGTCGTTTGGCAGGCCCAGGCTGGGTTTGAACCTGACAGCCCCAATGTATGTGGCCAGCACCCTAGTTGCTGAGCCTCAGGCGCCAAGCCTAACTTTTAAAAGTTTTATACTTTTGGCTCGGCGCCTGTGGCTCAACGGGCTAAGGCGCCAGCCACATACACCTGAGCTGGTGGGTTCAAATCCAGCCCAGGCCCGCCAAACAACAATGACGACTTCAACCAAAAAATGGCCAGGCATTGTGGCAGGTGCCTGTAGTCCCAGCTACTTGGGAGGTGGAGGAAAGAGACTCTCTTGAGCCTAGGAGTTGGAGGTTGCTGTGAGCTGTGATGCCATTGCACTCTATCCAGGGTGACAGCTTGAGGCTCTGTCTCAAAAAAAAAAAAAAGTTTTATACTTTTACATTTAAATCTTTTATCAGATGGATATGGTGGTGTGTGCCTGTAGTCCCAGCTACTTCAGAGGCTAAAGTAGGAGGATTGTTTGAGCACAGGAGTTTGAGGCTGCAATGAGCTATGATCATGCCATTGAAATAATTTTTTTTTTTTCTGAGACAAGATCTCGTTCTGTTGCCTGGGCTAAAATGCAGTGGCTGAATCACAGCTCACTGTAATCTCAAATTCCTTGGCTCAAGTAATCCTCCTGCCTCAGCCTCCCAGTTAGCTGGGACCACAAGCACACATCCAGCTAATTTTTCTATTTCTTATATAGACAAGATCTCTCTATGTTGCTCAAACTTCTGGTTCAAGAAATCCTCCCTCCTTAACCTTCCAAAGTGTTAGGATTACAGACATGAGCCACCACACCGCCTGAAATAAATTTTGTATAATGTAAGAACGTTTAGATCAAGGTTCTTTTACCTTTTTCTTCTTACCTATGGATATCCAATAGGTCCAGCACCCTTTGTTGAAAAGACCACTCTTTCTCCATTGAATTACCTTTGCACATTTGTCAAAAATGTATACTTGTGGCTCGGCGCCTGTGGCTCAACTGGCTAAGGCGCCACGTACACCTGAGCTGGCAGGTTCGAATCCAACCTGAGCCCGCCAAACAACAATGATGGCTGCAACCAAAAAATAGCCGGGCTTTGTGGTGGGCGCCTGTAGTCCCAGCTACTTGGGAGGCGGAGGCAGGAGACTCACTTGAACCCAGGAATTGGAGGTTGCTATGAGCTGTGATGCCACAGCACTCTATCCAGGCTGACAGCTTGAGGCTCTGTCTCAAAAAAATAAATAAATAAATAAATAATGGGTTTGGGCAGTGCCTGTGACCTAGTGGGTAGGGTGCCGGCCCCATATACCGAGGGTTCCTGGCATTGTAGTGGGCACCTGTAGTCCCAGCTACTCAGGAGGCTGAGGCAAGAGAATTGCCTAAGTCTAAGAGCTGGAGGCTGCTGTGAGTAGTAACACCAAGGCACTCTACCGAGGGTAACAAAGTGACACTCTGTCTCTGAAACAAAAAAAAAGAATGGGTTTGGCCAAGCACCATAGCTCTGGAGGGCCAGGCAGGTGGAGTGCTTGAGCTCAGTAGTTCAAGACCAGACAGAGCAAGAGGAACACTCCATCTCTATTAAACACTGAAAAACTATCTGGGCCTTGTGGTGGGCACCTGTGGGATCAGCTACTGGGAAGGCCTGGTGAGAGGATCACTTGAGCCCAGGAGTTTGAGGTTACTATGAGCTATAATGCCACAGCACTCTACCTAGAATGAGACACTGTCTAAAAAAAAAAGAATGGGTTCTACCTACATATATAGATAAAAGAAAAAAGCCAAGTGCAAATGACAAGTATAGTATGAGTCCATTTTTATAAAAACAAATAATTACCACTACCTCTAGGAGCGGGTAGTGCAAAAGCCGTGCTAGGAGAGGATTTGATGAGAATAGAAGGGACTGAATCAAGTTGGCAGTTGCTCCATTTCTTCTTTCCAAAACCCCCAGGGCCAGTAAAGTCCTTCCTCCCCACCTGCTTCTTTATAAGGGCTTAAAGGATTTAAATGTCTTGGTGGGTGGCAGCAAATTGGAGTGATTAATCATGGTGGTGCATTGCTCTCTGCCCGAGGGCTCTTAACTTCCACTTAACTAGAACTCACTAGGTGCTGTATACTGGGGTGACAGCCCCAACCCCTCTTACTGGACAGAAGAGCTGATACCACCCTCCCTCTGGGGAGATATGAGCCCCCAGGCCAAAATAACCCGACACCTGAGGGAGTCTGGGTGAAAGACAACACAGTGGGCAACACAGACTTCTAAGGTCCAAGTATCACAACGGATCGAGGATTTGGAATAGGTTTTAATAAATACGTGAGAGAGAAGGGACTGCCCAAGAAGGCATCTTTCAAGGAGGAAAAAACCCAAGGGAACATATCAGCAATATATATAAAATAAAATAAAAATACAATTTGAAATATTCGGAATTCTAACAAAACTGTGGCCCTGAAAGGACGTGTAGTGAGAGTAAGATGGAGTCATTCAGGGTAGAACTGAGACGGCACAGCGGCTCTGGTCGGTTTTGGTCCTACGGGACCTTCATCTCAGGTCTCCCATTCTTGCTGTTTTGTAAATTCAGATTTAACCTAAAAGTGAATATTTTGAGTAGTTTAGGGCAAATTGATTTAGGAGATTAACTTTTTTTTTTTTGAGACAGAGTCCCACTATGTTGCCCTTGGTAGAGTGCTGTGGCGTCACAGCTCACAGTAACCTCAAACTCTCAGGCTTAAGCGATTCTCTTGTCTCAGTCTCCCAAGTAGCTGGAACTACAGGCGCCCACCACAACGCCTAGCTGTTTTTTGGTTGCAGTTGTCATTGTCGTTTGGCAGGCCCGGGCTGGATTTGAACCCGCCAGCTCTGGTGTAGGCAGCTGGCGTCCTATAGGCTGCTGAGCTATAGGCGCCAAGCCAAGGAGATTAACTTTTGAATTGGAATGTTGTTTTGGGTAATGGGTGATGCTGAGTATTGTTTATTATGGGTCAGTTATGGGTTATGCCAATTATTGTCTTTTAAGATAAAGATTAATGTGATTTTTACTTTCAACTTTTATGTATAAAACTGTGATTTTGGAAACGGAAAAACTGAACAGTCTTGGAGAGACTACTTTCACCATTCTCCGGAGTCTTGGCCTTCTGACAAATGAAATTTGGAGGACCTATCCCCATCTCTGCATATTGGCTGACAGTGAGTGACAGGTGGCTAGACCCTTTTTTTCTGGTAACAGCCCCATGGGTTTTCAATAAGTGATTGTGGATCTCTTAGGTATGAAAAGTACAATCAAAATAAAGTACATGATAAAAAGGATTAATAATAAGATGGAAACAGCTAAGAAACAAATTAATGAGTTGGAAAACCAGATTGAAGACTTCTCTTAGAAAACTGCAAGGAAGGATGAAGACAGAAAACAAAAGTTCACATAGGAAGGATAGACAGAGAGGTGTCAACGTTCAGATAATAGGAATATCCAAAATAGAGAAAAGTAAGAGAAGAGGAGGAAATATTTGAAGAAATAATACAGGGACATTTCTTAGAACTAAAGAAAAGTGAATAATTTCAGATTAAAAGGACTCACAGAGTCTCAAACAGAAGGGAATAAAGGAAGAACAAAGAAAAACAGAGACACATTTTAAGGCCATCTAAGATCAGCACAGGTGAGAGAAAATTCAGAAAAGTTTTGGAGAAGTGTTCTAAGAAATTGTAGATCAGCTATAATGGAACAAGAATCAACTGACATAAGATTTCTCATTAGTAATACCAGATGCAAAAAAAAATACCAGTAGTAATATTTTCAAGATTTAGTTGAAGAAAATAACATTTAGTCTAGAATTTTATATCCAGCCAAATTATTATTCAAATGTAAGGACATAAGATAAATATTCTCAGGAATGCTAAGCCTGTCCACTTTTTATCATATAAAGATCCACATGAAAACACTTTTGGAAGAAGCAGTCAATTACTAAGAGAAATAAATCCAGGAGCTGCGGCAAGAAATAATGGAAAGTATTTTACTTTACACGTTGATAAAATTTATTGTTGTCTTGAACAAAAGAGGCTAGGGACTGGGCATGTTGGCTCACTACTATAATCCTAGCACTCTGAGGTCGACAGGATGCTTGAGCTCTCAGAAGTTCAAGACCAGCCTGAGCAAGAGTGAGACCTTATCTCTACTAACAATAGAAAAACTGAGACAACAGGATCACTTGAGCCTAAGAGTTTGAGGTTGCTGTGAGCTATGATGCCATAGTACTCTACCTAGAGCAAAAGAGCAAGTCTCTGTCTCAAAAAAAAAAAGGAAGAAAGAAAGAAAAGAAAAGAAAAAGAGGCTAGGACCAGAATTATAATAACTCAGAATCAAATTTTAAACAATATCAACATGATGGACTAGGGGAGAGACCAAGGGATACTAAAAAGTGGTAAAGAACTTGTCAGCTGGGGAAAAGACATGAAACTGATAAGTTTAATAAATCAGTAGGGACAAATAAGCGTGTATGTGAGTCTCAGCACAATCACCATAATATAAATGTAAAACTTTTAAACCAGCAATAAAGAACTTTTCTATTCAATGGAAGTCAGGAATGGAGGAAACAAAAATAAAATGCAATAAATGAAAGCAGAGAGAATGAAATCATAAAATTATAGGAAATACATAATTACAAATGGGTTAAACATTATATAACAAGAAGGGAGAATTAAATCATAGGAAACACATCATCACAAATGGGTTCAACATTAAAAGGGAGACTCACAAAAACAGAATAGAATCTCAAATTGAATAGTGAACCAAAGCCAGCTGGTGCAGTGACTCAGCCTGTAATCCTAGCACTCTGGGAGGCTGAGGCAGGTGGATTGCCTGAGCTCAGGAGTTGGAGACCAGACTGAGAGTGACTCTGGCGCTACTAAAATTAGAAAAATGAGCTGGGCTTGGTGGAGTGTGACTGTAGTCCCAGCTGCTCAGGAGGCTGAGGCAGGGGGATCACTTAAACCCAGGAGTTTGAGGTGAGCTAGGCTGATGCCACAGCACTGTAGCCTGGACAACAAAGTGAGACTGTGTCTCAAAAAAAAAAAAAAAAAATGGCAGCACCTGTGGCTCAGTGGGTAGGGTGTCGGCCCCACATACCAAGGGTGGTGGGTTCGAACCCAGCCCTGGCCAAACTGCAACAAAAAAATAGCCAGGCTTTGTGGTGAGCGCCTGTAGTCCCAGCTACTCGGGAGGCTGAAGCAAGAGAATCATCTAAGCCCAAGAGCTGGAGGTTGCTATGAGCTGTGACGCCACAGCACTCTACCAAGGATGATAAAGTGAGACTCTGTCTCTAAAAAAAAGAAAAAGAAGAAGTAACAGAAAAATTTAACCCTGGTTCATCACCTGTATCTCTTTTTTTTTTTTTTTTTTTTTTGAGACAGAGCCTCAAGCTGTCACCCTGGATAGAGTGCTATGGCATCACAGCTCACAGCAACCTCCAATTCCGGGGCTCAAGGGAGTCTCCTGCCGCCGCCTCCCATGTCGCTGGGACTGCAGGCGCCCGCCACAACGCCCGGCCATTTTTTGGTTGCAGTCATCATTGTTGTTT
>CAUYRH010042298.1:0-53538 GCA_963574655.1 Perodicticus potto | reverse complement strand
AGGAGGAGACAGGGAAAGACCGGGAGAGGAACGGAGAGAGCTTCTCTCTCCCCACTTGAAATCTCTCCCTCTACCAGGAGCTTTGGTGTTTTCTGTATTCTTTTCTGTAAATCAATTCTGTCTTACCACGGAGGGGTGGGGTGGGGAAAGAATGTAATGAAGAATAATAAAATACACGTATTTAAAAAAAGAAAATGTAAGCCTTCGGGGGGAGGGGCAAGATGGCCGACTGGAAGCCCCTTCCGACAGAGGCTCCTGTCCAAAAGAAAAGATAACCTCCAGAAACTGCCCAATTGAGCTGAAGACTGGGAGCCCAGCCGAGACAGAGAAGTGATAACTGCAGGTCACCTCTGAGGGAAGTGCCGACTTCAAGAAACCAAGCTTCAGACAGAAAAACTGAACTAAAGTTTTCCACCATTCTGAACTTCCAGGATACCCGTCCTCCCTTACCTGACGCACCAGAAGCCTGACCTCTGCTGAATCTGAGGGAGGAGGACTTGAGCAGCGCCCACCCTCCCTATCTGCCGGACCAGACAGTCAACCAGGTAAGAGACTCCAGGGCCCCACCAAGCCTCCGCCAGCCCCCAGGCCAGGAACTCCACCGGGACCACAGCCCAACTGGCACCCTGCTGGGGCTTGGCCCACCAACAGCAGCAGGCAGGAGGTCCTTGAAACTCCCTCCCGCAGATCTGTGCCCCTCTCAGCCCGATCTGTGCCACAGGCCCGCCGCCCACAATGGCCAGAAACTCCACTCCGCCAGGACCCCCATGGCCCAATTGGCACCCCACCAGGCCTTGGCTTGCCACCAGCAGAGGCCAGAAAAGTCCACAGGGACACCCGCCCAGCGCTGATCTGTGCCCCGTCTGGCCTTGGCCTGCTGCCTGCTGGTCCCGCCCGGCTCTGATCTGTGCCCCAAGCCCTCTGCCCACAGCGGCCAAGAACTCCACTCTACTGGGACCCCCGCCGAATGGCATCCCACAGGGCCTTGCCTCGCCAGCAGTGGACAGGAACTCCATGTCCTATGCAGCCTGATTGGCACCCGCCAGGCCTTGGCCTGCTGTCAGCAGTGGCCAGGAACTCCACTGGGACTCCCTCTCAGTGCCGATGTGTACCCCACCCAGCCTCAGCCTTGCTCCAATCTGTGCCCCAGGCCCGCTGTTCTCCCTCCGAAGCCCTCCTCCCAGCCAGAGAATGCTGGAGGAATGGGCTCCCTTTGCAAAGGCCACTAGGTGCCCCATGCCACCCCTGCTGCTTGATCTGGGCATGCCACACTCCGGAACTTTCAACCCAGAATCCTGTACCCAGCTAAACTGAGTTTCATTTATGATGGAGAAATTAAATACTTTAACGACATCCAAGATTGATCCTGCACATTTCCAGGCACCTCCAGGCATGGAAAGAAGGCAAAACTCTATCTAGTTGAGAATCACTACACTATAGAAACTCTTGCTCACACACAGAAAGGGACATACATATACAAGACCATTCAGTATTGTTTATATGGTAAAAATGCAGGACCAAATTAATAACTAAATGACAGTAGAAGAATGGATAAAAAGTGTGGTTTATTCATATAATTCAAACCATTACATCTGCAAATATCTATTTGGATAAATCTCAAAACATTGTTTCATGAGAAAACAAATTGCAAAATTATATACTATATCAGTTCACTTATTTAAAATTTATAAAATGCAGGCAGTGCCTGTGGCTCAGTGAGGAGGGCACCAGCCCCATATACCAAGGGTGGTGGGTTCAAACCCAGCCCCAGCCAAACTGCAACAAAAAGAATAGCTGGGCATTGTAGTGGGCACCTGTAGCCCCAGCTACTCGGAGGCTGAGGCAAGAGAATCGCCTGAACCCAAGAGCTGGAGATTGCTATGAGCAGTGATGCCACGGCACTCTACCAAGGGCAATAAAGTGAGACTCTGTCTCTAAAAAAAAAGAAAAAACAAATTTACAAAATGCATTAACAGCCCTAAATATTGTTTATGTATTTGTACCCATATGTGAGATACATGTATGTGTAAAAGTACAAAAACATGACTTCAATGATACACACTAGGGTAGTAGTCACAGTGGAGAGGGAAGGAGAGAAAAATGGGATGATGAAATGGTACACAGAGGTCTTCAACAGTAACTGTAAAGTTATTTACAAATATTTAAAAAGGAATGAATGAAATAAGGCAAAACTGAAGAGTTTGTTTAAGCTTAGTGGGCTGCAGTTCCCTCTGCTCCTGTGCTCCCTTAGGAGGTATTTTTCCGTGAACATTCCTCATTTTTAGGCATAATGCTTTTCTCTTTTCTTTTCTTTCTTTCTTTTTTTTTTTTTAAGGCATAACACTTTGTCTTCCCTCAGAATGGAGAAAGTTCATTGATAATGTGTTTGGAGAGGGACTAGGCATTCCCATCTCAGCCCCACCCTTCTCCTTGTCTGAGATCTTCCCATCTCCAGAGAGCTCTGGTTAGCTGTTGGCTGCAAGGTAAATAGAATGTCAGAAATCCAGGAGAAATCTGTCCAGGTGGATATGATTCCTTAATCTTGGGTAAAAGGTTATAAAGCCAAATGTTGCTGTACACCCAGCCCATGCTTTCCAGACTTACCAGAAATAAGCTGCTGTTGAATCTGCCTGTCTTTGTCTCCCTTGTTTGGTTTTTAAAACGTGGAAAGGAAGGTTGCTATACTAACATACACTTAAACTATACCCTCTACATTGACTTTAAAGGTCATTCAGCAGATTTTCTTTCCATCTGCCTGACGTCTTTGTCCTTCTCAATTGTGTCAGAACTGAGTAAGGATAAGAGGGATGTCATTTCTGGTTTCTTCAAACTTCAACAGCAAGTGCAAAGTATGTCATGTTATTCTTTATAGTTTTTCATAATGAAAAATGTTCTTAAAAAACATATATCAAGGTTATAAATAACTGTGGATATGTGTATGTGTATAGACATTATATATGTACAAATATGTGTGTATCTGTGCTCTATTACGCATATACATACTATGTATACAGGTACATATCTGTAGACGTATTATGTATATGTAATTTGCACACATAATTGTGGATACATGTATTTGTGTAGGTATGTGTGCCTCTAAATAGTTGCCTTTTGTGAGAATAATTGATTTTTCACAAGTATTTAAAAATAGTCATAAATCATGAAGGAGAAGGACCTGGCTGAACAAGGACCATATTTAAAGCAAACTCAGAAATTCCATGCTGAAGAAATGAGCAACTTTGTTTTTCTACCCACATCAATAGAATAAAAAGAACACTGTGGATGCAACAGCAACCAGGTGTTGAGCTAACAAAGAGTGTCTTTGTACCATCTCTACTGAAGAAATGTAACAGAGATGGAAAATGGATTTCATAAATATCTTAGGTTTTATATATCAGAGTCATGGGAAGTAAGACATTAGTAAAACAAATATCAAAAGAGATGCCTGGTTAATTATAACAGAATCCTGGTTAAATTCACCAGTCTTGTCATATCTTCAGGTTTCTTAACCCCATCCCTTTAATTCTCCTACTTTGTTGTTTTCCTTCTAACTATATTTCTGTACCTTCAGGACAAGGGCTTGCCCTGCAGTGATAAAAAAAAAAAGCTGAGGTGAAATTAGAAGGTTTAATCAAAGCTTTTCTAGACAGCATGAACAATCAGCAAACATTGAACTGGACGAAATGAAATGCCATTCAAATGGAAACAGCCAGAGTTAGCAGTTTTCCCCAACAAAGAACATGATTCCTAAACTTCCCTTCGTCTCTTTGCCACATACTTTTTCCAGCATTGAATGTGAATGAAATTTGGGTTGTTGGCAGAAGGCGGGTTATGAGGGATGGGGGCTGAGTGAGGAAGAGTCACACAACATTGCTTCCTAGTTGCTGTACAGAATCCAAGTCATTATTTTTCAGTGACAGTACCCAGAGACTATTTAAATTTGTAGAGGTACCAGTCTCTGCGCCTTTTTTTTTTTTTTGGCAACAGTTTCAATTCTTAGAAATTGGCTCATACTTCAGCCTGTAGACATATCCCAATGTGTCATTTTTAACCACTATGGGAGAAACAAAATGTGCTTCTGACTTTGGAAAGGAGGTCAGAGAAGAAAGAACATGTGTCAGAGGGACTTCTACATCTGGATGAAAACATAAGCATGAACTGGTTTCTTTCCCAGCAGGCTGGTGTGTTGTGTCATATTCTTAGCACTGTGGATTTATTAATTATGACTCATAGATAGGCATCTTGTCCATTAGAAATGCTGAAATGTGATCAATTAAGCTGGCCCAATTATATTACTTCTAGAACTGACTACTTTCAAATAACTTCCCAAATTTTATAGCCACTAATTGGAAATGCAAGAATATAAGAGGTGTCAGATTATTTCAATAATAAATCCACTAATTCTTTTTTTCAGGGCTGAATATAAAGGAATAAATCAATATTCTTCCTTTTGGACTATAATGTCAAAATTCTCATTAAAATAGAAAGTAATCCTTACTCCTAAAAAAGGTAGAATATTGTGTTTTTGAGGGTTTTTGCCTTACGTGAACTTAAACTCATCTTTGTTCATCTCATTCCCAGTATATTTCATGCTTTTCACCTTTTTTTACCAGAGAATGGCAGGAAATAGGGATCTATTTAAAAATAATATAATAAGATATAGAGGTGTGGACAGAGTTAAAGAAAACAAGAAATAATGGTGAGGTACCCAGAAACGAGTTAGTGTGGAAGCCATTGCCACCTATCCTTGAGCCTAAAAGGATGAAGAGAAGAATGTTTACCAGAGCTCCTGGAGAGCTGAGCCATAGAACAAAGGCTGTTAGATGAGAGCTTTAGCCATGAACAGTAGAACAATAGCAAAGCAGGGATGACTGGAAGAAATAACTACCGAGATCTGCTCATATACCTTCCCATCTCCTGCTGGCGCCTCCAGTAAATAAGGAAGGCCAGATGATGCAGTCAACAGAGGTCAGCATCCCAGACACAGAGCTAGAGAAGAACGAAGAATGGATCTGGGAATAAAAAGAATTGCCAGCACGCCATCCTTAGACAGTTACATCTGTCAGATTTCAGTTCCTGCCAGAGATCATTGCTAATGTTACATATGAACATAATAAACATAAATTCCTGTTCTCATTCATTGTCAACACTACACTTCAGCTAACAGTACACCCCACCATCATACATTCTGGCCTCAGCCTACTCTTCTCACATCTCCTCTAATAATAATTTTGAACTTTATTCTCTGGATAATAGACAAAGTTGACTATAACCCTATAACCTAGTAATTATACAACTAGGAATATACCTAACAGAAATGAGTACTCTACATATATGCAATGACATTTACAAGAACGGTCTTAAGAGCCAAATGCTGGAGCAGCACAAATGTCCAGCAGCGGCAGACTGGTTTCTTTAAAATGTGATATATGTATTGTACACAATGGAATATTCAGCATGAATGGAAATAAATGAACTACCCCTATATGCAAAAGCATGGATAAATCTCACAAGCAAATTACTGAGTAAAAGACAGGTTCATGGAGTTAACATGAAAAGAGAACCATTATCTGTTATACTCAATCTCCAAAAGATAAGGGAGGGGAGAGTTAAATTTTCCAAAAGAAATACAGTTGTTCTTGGCATTTCAAGATAACTTTCTTCTCCAAATTTTCATAAGTAGAACCCCATGCAATACAGCAAGTAATGCTGATATATGTATGATAAGCCTATATCCAGCACTGCTGATGGCCTAGGAAAGAATACATTTCAGAAAAAGAATGATTCTTTTTGTTTGTTCGTTTTTTTGGCTGGGGCTGGGTTTGAATCCACCATCTCTGGTTTATGGGGCCGGCACCCTATTCCTTTGAGCCACCTAGAAAAATAATGATTTTTAAAGGTTGTCAAAACAAGTATATGGAATATAGTTATAATAGGTCTACAACATTTTCTCACAAAATCAAAAGTATTTTTTGGCATTTGCATCCTACCTCAAACATAACACCACAACTCTTAACCATGAAAAAATAATTTTCTGTGCATGTTCAAAATAAATATCTAATTTAATTGGGGAGGATGTCAGTAGGTGTCTCTATTCTGCAACTTGTTTCAGGTTTTACTTCTCTAAAACATATACAAAGGCATTAAATAGTCAATGGTTAACAATATTTATATTTTATTCATTCCTGTGTTCACCATTTTTCTTGTTCCTCATCCTGTTCCTCTGGGTTCAGCATGCTAGATTGTTACAAATCACTCCTTAGAATTTCCACTGAAGCAGAGTGCAGACTTTAAAATCAACCCTGAGTTCAAATCCCCTCTTCCGTTCATTGGCTATGTAGCCTTGGACAAGTTACTTAATCCCTCACATGAAACGATTTTCTTAACTCTAAAATGGGACTAGTCCTGTTTAACATGGCTATTGCCCTTGGCACATAGTAGGTTTTTCATTAGAGCCTGTGTCACGTTTTAAAATCTCATCAGTGATAAGTTTTTCTTCTTTGAGAGAGGATTTGATGTTTTCTAAATTGATAAAACCGATTCATGGGGAAGTCTTATAACATGGTGAGTGATTAAACTGAGTAATACTGTCTAGGATTTCTAAAAATGAGGTTAAGAGCATTATTTTCTCATATATCTTGTGTACTGAAGCTGAGAGAAATTCTGTGAGAGAAATTTCGAAAACAGTTTAGCAACAACCAGTGCTTGTGGTGTTAAGTGTATAATCAAGGTGACTTCACTGTGCAAGGTGTAAATTCTGTTTTCTTCTTCCACATTGTATATTTCCTAGCATTTGTATATGCCTTCTAAGCATATGCACACCCACTTCTTATTTTCTCTTACCAAATATTTTTTCTAATGGCTTTGTGTTTGAGGTTGTATTTTTGTTCTCTAGCCCAGAAAAGCCACTAGACGCTAAACGCAAGAGACAAGAGAGAGAACAGCTTTGTGCTCCTAGACTCAGATTCAGAAAGTGTGGGTGGAGGAAGGGGAGGTCAGAAAATAGGTTGTTATTTCCATTGCTGGCAATTTAGATTCAGAGGCATTTCATCTGTAGTTCCTTCAAGTGTTGAATTGAATAAAAGTAGCAGCAGAAACAGTGAAAAGGGTGGCTGGGGGAGGGGCCGTGAACACTTTCGCTAACCGCAAAGAGACAGGCGGCTTGTAAGCGTGCATCCTCAGCTTGGAATAAAAACCATAAGAAGCCTCACAGCCAGACTTTATTGCAACAAGATGCTGCTGTGGTGAAATGAAACACAGACCCAAATCCATCCACACTAGCAGAATAGTGTGCTCGCTGTGTTTGTGACGGGCTGTGTGGACGACCGTGAACGAGAGGCGGAATAAAGCTCTGCCGCATTTGCATCTTCCCTAAAGTGGGGATGATTTAGGAAGAGACATATTTCACCTTTACTGAGAATGAATGTGTCTAGAAAGATTTACTCCTCATTTCACATTTAATTCAGCCAGCATTCACATTCGCATTGAGCTAGGCACTGCAAAATAGGGATTGTGTACCGGAAGCTTGTTGTTTACAAAGATATAACATCCCAAATTCCCTTTTTAGCCATTTTAAGCCAGTTTTCCTTAGAAATATTGTTACACATCACAGTAAGCATCATAAACTAACCCTCAAAGCTCTGTTTAACAAATAATATGACTAAAGGGTAATACAAATACAAAGGAAGGGAATAGAAACTAATGCTAAAAGAAAACTAGAAATTGAAATAGGAAAAACTAATTGGATTCCTACTGATGTATTTATCCCTTTTGCTTGCAATACTGAGAAACTAGCTTAATTAGGAAAATGAAGAAAAAGACAAAGATGTTAATTTATGAAAGACATTTTGATGTGCTTCAAGGAATATAGAGGCTCATAACATTAATCCTTTATTATGCCTAATTTACTTAAAAAATACGACTTTCCTTTGCATTGTATTGATTCCAGAGTTATATAACTGATATTGATTAAGTTCATTTTATACAAAAGGTACTACACTATGTGTGGTAAGAGAACAAGAAATGTTCAAGACAGGGAACACTTAGTCAGGGTGCTGATAATTTACTTGGAGAAATAAAACATACATGGTACAAAGTGTATAAAATCAGTTTCATGCACAGAAACACATACTTAACACGGAGATATAAGATGGAGAAGTGGGAAAAATATCAACCTCTAAGTTACACGGCCTTCATTTTTAATGCAGACTCCACTACCTACCAACTAAATAACCATGAGCAATTTCCTTAATTTCTTGGAGCTTTGGTTTCCTTACCTATATAATTGGGATCGCAATATCTATCTTATGATATTGTTGTGAAGATTAAATTAAATAATGTATATAATGTGCCTAACAAAGGCATTAAGTAAATTTTGATCAATTAGTTCCTAAGTAGTTGACAGAAGGTGTAAAAAGAATTGCTCTCTATATTATTATTTAGTATTTTTTAACTGCCTGGCACTTAAACTCCTTCTGAAAACTGGGGCATTCTTTCCTTATAAGTCTTATAGGAACCACCAGAACCTCATTTTCCCAATCTAATTCCAACTAGACTTGCCTGGTGAGCCATTGTAACTATTAGCAACATTCTTATACTTCTGTCTTGATATTTTAACTCTAGATGGTACCTAATAGACTCCATGTTACTAAAAGCTGAAGTTCTTTGTACTCTTACGTTACTTCCCATCTTCTTATGCATACCTCCTTCCTTATCCATAATTTTCTTTAGCTATATATTTTAAATTATTTTAGCACTTGTCTATGTGATTTTAAGTGATTTGTTCTTTAAAATATACTCCTTGATTTATTATCCCTTGAAAGTACAAAAAAAAAAAAGGATTATGAAAATAGTGCATCTGAGCCTCCTTTTATCACTTCTCTCCATCTGCCACCAAAATCTGGGTAGTTGTATTGCATTTATTTTGTCAATGTTTATATCATTTATAATCTTTCCAATGACTGTTATTAAATCTTACATGCATTGTCTAGGATAATTCTAAAAACTCAAGATAAAACGCAGCTTTTACATTAGGATTTTACAGTCAAAATGGAACTATGTAGAATGATTGCACCAATGGAGAAAGAAGTGAAATCTAAATCATTGAAGGTTACCATTCAAAGAATACCCCAAACACCAACATCTCTACTCAGTTCTCTTTAAATATCTTTCTAGATTCCTTTATTTATTCTTTTACTTGGCCACCCTTGTTTTTTATATTCTCTATAATGCTCTTCCTTAGGTTCCTTTGTTATTTATTCAAATCTAATTAAGTAGTTTTTTGTAGAGAATATGTGGATGGCAAACATTGAGTGCTTACATGTCCAAAACTTTGTTAATTCTGCATGCATATTTAATTGATAATTTGGCTAAATACAGTACTGACTGTTTTTCACCTATGAATTCTGAAGCATTACTTCAAGGTCTGCTAACATTCAGTATTGCTAATGAGAAATTTGATATCAGTCTGATTTCTAGTCTATTATAGATGGAACATTTTCCCCTTCACTAAAAGTTGTTAGAATTTTTTATTAACTCTTGCAAGTTCTGAAATTATACAGGAATATGGCTAGTTGTGAGCGATTATTTACTTATTCTCTTTGATATTCAAAGAGAATGGTCCTTTCTAATCAAAAATATGTGTTTGTTTGTTTGTTTTTTGCAGCTTTTTGGCCAGGGCTGGGTTTGAACCTGCTATGGTATATGGGGCCAGTGCCCTACTCCTTGAGCCACAGGCACTGCCCAAAAATATGTGTATTTTTTAAACACTCAGGGAAAGTGTTTCATTATAGTTCCTTATTTTTATGGTTTTTTCTCTTCCTCATTATATTTATTTTCTCCTTCTGGAAATTCTGTACTTCCTGGTTCTAGCCTCCATCTCTTTGGAAGTTTGTTTCATATTTTCTGTCGTTTGTCTATTTGTTCTACCCCCTGGGAGATTTCCTTGCCTTCATCTTCCAGTTTACCAATGCAGTACTCATCTGTCTATTTCATTATTCAACCCAACCACTGAGTTCTTTAATTCTGAAATTATATTTTTAATTTCTAAGAATTCTCTTTTATTCTTTTATTGCTCATCTTTTATGGTATCTTGTCTTATTTAATAAATACAATATCTTTAATGATCTGAGAGTATGAATTAGAATTTATATAAAGTTAATTCCTGTTTTCTCAAATAGCTCTGCTTCCTCTAGGATAAATTGTTCCGTTTATATATTTGGGGCTTTCTTGTTCATTTTGTTGGTTCCCTTCAAATAACTAATGTCCCTTTATTGTCTACCCATCGTTACGAATCAGAATCATGATTTCTTCTGTGGTTGGTATATTCATTCCCCCAGTAGGCCTCACCAAAGAAAAGAAGGACTGATTTCCAGTTCCATATAAATGACTGAGTAGGTTTTCACAGACAGGCATGGAGCGGACAGGCCGGCTGGGAACTTCAGAGATTGTAAAAGACAGGGAGCCTTTCTTCTGATGGTAAAGCACTTTTGCACGTACTACTCCTGGTTCAATTGCCCTTCCTTTTTGTTTCTCCCCTTCAGGTCTTCCTCGGTGGTACAGAGGAGGTCAGGTTTGCTCTGCATCTCTCTTAGCCCCCAGTGCTTTCCAAGCAACCATCCTTGAACAGACCATCCAGAGAGCAAAAAGCTTCTACTAACAAATGCTCAGTTTACACAGGGAAAAGAGAAAGGCCCCACCAGGTTCAGATGCTGTTCTTTGATAAATTATCCAGCTTTTGCTATTTGTAATTGTTCAAAAGAAACCCACTTATCTCTGGGGCTATGAGCCTATTGTTTACTCTGATTTTTGCCAGTCCAAGCTTATCTGTCTATCTGCTTTTCCACCTACCTCCCTTTTCTTTTTCTATCTGTCTATGTTCATGTATGTATATGTATACTATGTATATATTCTATAACCATTATCTTTTTATATCTTTTTATTGTAAAATAAAGCACTAGTACAGAAAACTATATAGAACAAATGTACAGCTTAGTGAATTATTATTTAACATTTAAAAACCCTTATAATTACCACTTAGATCAAGAAATAGTACTTGACTAGCCTCTAGATGTCCCTCTGTGTTCCCCATCACACTCATAGCCTCCTTCTTTTTCCTGGCTGATAGTAGACATTTGTATTTCTTTATGTTTTTATCACCCAAGGATCCCTAGACACTATTGTTAAGTCATCTCTACTTTTCAAACTTGGTACATCACTGACATCTCTACAGCTTTCCCCTCCATCCCTCTCCTTTCCTTATAATTTTTTGTGGAAGAACCCAGGCTGCTTGACCCATAAAGTTCTTCATTAACTGAATATTGCTACTTGCAGACTCATTGCTACTTACTCTAGCCTCTGTATTTTCTGCAGTTTGAATCTAAAGACTTGATCTCTGGAGGATCAAACCCTTTAATAAGATTATAGATGAATTGTGTTCTTCCATCAGTAGGTATATAATGGCTTGTTTTTTTTTTCTTTGTAAATGTTATGTTAACAGCCATTAATGTGCCGTGCCTAGAAGCCTTAATAGAGTGGGCATTGCAAAATGGTGATATTAACATTTATTTCATTTTCATATATTTTAATTGAGTATTAAATACATTTCCTTTTGTTGAAAATAGTATTTGAACACCATAATCTGGACATTAAAGATTCTTAATAATACTAGGTTAGTCACTATTGCTAGTATATTTCCCTAGTTCTAGCTTTCTCAATGGATTTACTATATGTGTATATGTATGTATATGTGCATATATGAAGTATAGCATATATTTCCTATATTTATATGTTTAGATATTTAATTATTATACTCATTATTTTATTAGATATAAATGCAGCCTATGTTTGTTTCCTATATTGTGAGATAAAATACCTCATAAGTTCATGCTAATATTTCCAATTCAAATTCAGGACTGGAGGATTAATTTAAATGTGCTATAGTACACCTACATCTTTTTTTTCCACACCAAACTTTTTAGTTCTCAAGAACACACAGGATGATAGGCTATTCCATACTCACTCATTTAATTTATCCCATATTATATATGTGAGCTTCAAAATTATCCTAATACTACCATTATCATTTTTGATTACTAAAAGCAGTTAAACACTTTTTTGGCACAGCTATCCCCATTTCTCCCTGCTCTCCCCTATTTTTAATAGTTGTAGTATATTTACCTTTCAGATCATCTGACAGTGATATACTATGGTCTCTCTTTTTAACTGCCACTTAGTTCTATAAGTAACAATATGTTTAATATTTCAGTTTCTCTAGTTACTTTAGTCTAAAGTATGTTTTCTAGAAGATTACTGAGGAAGAACCAATGAGTACAATTTCTCTGGGATCTTACATGTTGGTAACTATTGGTTTGTGCCTCTTCATATTTGAAGATCAGTTTTGCTGGATACAAAATCCTCAATTCACATATTCTTTCCTGAGTAGCTTAAACACATTACTATATTTTCTTCTGGCATGAAACACTGCTGTTGAAAGTCTGGTGATAGATAACCTTGAGTCCTTTTTGTCTCTTCATTTTGTTTTTTTTTACTTTTTAACTTTACCTTTGAAACCTGATATTTCTTTTAAAGTCTTATTTATTCTGTTTGTGTAAATATCATCATAATTTACCAATATTTATTGAGTTTTCCCTATGTGTCAGGCAGTATGAGCACAATGCTTCCACCCAAAGTCCCTGCCATAGCAGAGCAGATACATACTGAAAGTTGATCTTTAATCAGAGTAGATTTCTCAGGAGTGTCACCATTGACACTCTGGACTGGATAATTCTTTATTGTGGGAATTACCCCATGCACCATAGGATATTAAACAGCATCTATAACCTAAACCGAAAATATGCCAGTAAAACACTCCCTTTCCTTAGTCCCCATTGTGACAACCCAAAATGTCTCCAGACATTGCCAAATGTCTCATGGGGGGGATCATTCCTGGTGAGAACCACTGAATCACATAAATTATTGTCAAATTATAAATATAATAAGAACTCTCCATGTTAGTAAATGACATCAGTCAATCCCTTGGGCCAAAAATCTTGGAGTCATCTTTGACTCCTCTTCCTTTTACACCCACATCTAATCTATTAGCAAGTCCTGATTCACCAAGAAAATGTATCCTGATTCTGATTCTTGCCACCTCCAGTGTTACCCCACTAGTTCAGGCAGCCATCACTTCTAACCTGGTAATGCAATACCCTCCTATCTAGTGTCTCTGTTTCCATTTTTCCTTCCTCTGCTCTTTCCCCCACATAATGGCCATAATTAGCCTTTTATTGATATAGATCAGATAATATCATTCTCTACTCATAATCCTCCAGCGATTTCTAATCATTCTTAGAATAAAACACGGGGTCTTACATGGCCTGATGGCCCAAGGTGTTATAGCCCCTGGCTATTTCTCTGGACTCACTTTCTACTGCTCTCCATCTTACTCACTGCACTTGAGCTGCACCAGCCTCTTTGCTGTTCCTTAAATATGCCAAGCATTCTCCCATCTTTGAGCTTTGGACTTACTGTTCTTTTAACCAAAAATAATCTTTTCCCAAACATTCCCATGGCTCACTCCACTTCAAACAGGTCAGGTCTCTGCTTTACTTCCTCAGAGAAGCCTTTCCTAACTGTTCTGTCTAAAATAGCAGCTCCCTCACCCTCTGTCCTCTGACCCTGTTTTATTTTTCTTCATAGCTCTTACCACTACTTGACCTTATAGTATATGTCCATTTATTTATTTGCTCATGTCTTTCTCCAAAATAATGGAATGTAAACTCTGCAAAGGAGTCTCTCTTGCCTATTGCCTTCTAAAAGGCCTTGGAGACCCTAAAGAGAGAACATCCCAGAGCAAAATAAACAAAAACATCAGACATTTTATGAAACATTCATATGCAATACTTTAGAACATATTTGTGGGACTTTTCCACATGACCGCATTTATCTCCAAATTGCTAAAATTAAAGTTCTCTGGGATCTGTCATGATTTGCACTTGGTTACCCACCACAACCACTTCTTGAAATTTTCAAAAAGTATTTTTTTTCAGAATTTCAAAAATCACAGTAGTGGAAAAAATACCTAAATTCCATTTTTTTTTTTTTGAAAATTTGTGTTTATTCCTTATTGTCCTAGAAAGGGATGGCCATGTGCTTCACTCCCATAGCCTTAACAGCTTAATCCACAAAAAGAAAAAGAAAACGTTACAGTGGTTCTAACACAAAGCCAAGTGTCTTCAGCACATCTGCGTTTGACAAGGCTTGTGAGGTTCCCCCGCCCATCTTTACTCTGTTGCCATCAAAGAAAGAACCAATTAGGCCAAATAATAATATTGAAAATCTGATATGAACAGAAGCTTCTCTGAAGAAGACAGGCGCATGATTTATAGACACATGAAAAAATGCTCATCATCTTTAATCATCAGAGAAATGCAAACCAAAACTACTCTGCGATACCATCTAACTCCAGTAAGAGTGGCCCACATCATCAAATCCCAAAACTACAGATGTTGGCATGGATGTGGAGAAAAGGGAACACTTCTGCCCTGCTGGCGGGAATGCAAGCTAGTACGTTCCTTTTGGAAGGAAGTTTGGAAAACACTCAGGGATCTAAATATAGATCTACCATTTGACCCTGCAATTCCTCTTCTAGGTGTGTATCCAAAGGACCAAAAATCACTTGACAATAAAGATATTTGCACCAGATTATTCATCACAGCTCAATTCATAATTGCCAAGTCATGGAAGATGCCTAAGTGCCCATCGACCCATGCATGGATTAATAAATTGTGGTATATGTATACCATGGAATACTATGCAGCATTAAAAAAATGATGGAGACTTTACCTCTTTTGTGTTTACAAGGATGGAGCTGGAAAATATTCTTCTTAGTAAAGTATCTCAGGAATGGAAAAAAAAGATCCAATGTACTCAGTACTACTGTGAAACCAATTTATAATCACTTACACTTGCATATGAAAAATGAAACACAACTATAGCCTAGGATGAAGGAGGGAAGGGGAGGGAGAGGGGAAGGGAGGGGGGTGGGTTGATAGAGAGTTAGTAGGGGACCACACCTATGGAGCACATTGCAAGTACAAGTTGGATCTATCAGGTGTAGAACACAAATGTCTTAATGCTGTAATTGGGTAAAAGAGGTGAAAGCTATGTTGATTAGTAGCATGTAAGCACTCCAATTTGTACCAATAATCAACACAACGAATCCCATAATGGCATAAATGTACACATGATCTATGTACAAATGACTTAATGAAAAATAAATTAAAAAAAAAAAAGAAAGAAAATCTGGCAGCCCTTGGGAGGCTGAAATGAAAACCTAAATTTGCTACTTGGATTCTTTAGATTCTGTGCTTTACATGTGAACAAGGACACATCCCAGCCTGACACCCTGCCCATTACCAGTGCCTGGACATAGCAGAACTCACTGTAGAGAGAGCTCAGATTTTCTGCATCTGAATGTCACTCCTTGTATTTGTTGATGCAAGTTAAAATCCCTCTTCTTGACCTATGTTGTTAGATAATTGCAAAACTTCATCTCCCTTTCCCAACTATCCACTGAAAAGCTTAAACTTATGGCCTGGCCCCTATGGCTCTTTGCGCCAGAGCAGTAACACCTTATTGGCTATTCTACCATCCCATCACCTCCCCTAACCGAACCTGTATAAGGTGCCCTTGTCTTTTGTTCTCTCTCTTCTCTTCTCTCTCTTTTTGCTTCCCCCTCTGTCCCCCCGTGTGTCTTCTCTCTCTCTCCTCTTCTCTCTCTTTTCTCTTCCCCCTCTCTCCCCCGTGTGTCTCATATCTCTCTCTCTCTCTCTCTCTTTCCCCCTCTTTCCCCCTCTCTCCTGTCCTCTCTTCCCCCGTTTCTCTCTCTCTCCCCTCCTCCTTAATGCTGCTCTGTAGCTTCCCCCGCCAATAAAGACCTTTCGTACAAGCCTTGGTGTTCTGTGAGGTTTATGCTGGTTGAGTGCCCCCCTTTCACATGTCATCTGATAACAAAAGCAGAATAGTCCAGAACACAGAGGATAGTGTAGAGTACTCAAACTTGTCCTTGTAACTGCCCACATAAAACAAAAAAGGGTCTGAGAGGGGTTTTGACATGCCAAGTGTTTGTGCAGAGACCTAGGGCTTCGGTGACTGTGTACAGAATTAAATGAACAACAAAAGCAATTTAAAGAATTTGTGTACTTTTGTTGCTATAACTTCTCCTTAGATCCCCTTCCTTTTTTTTTTTTTTTTTAACTTTGGCTATTTCTTCTAGCATGAGAATAAACATTTTCAGTCCTTTATAGCTTTAAATGTGGGCCAGATATGCATTGCTTTTACTAAATTAGCCAGAGTACAGTATTTTTTCCTTGTGTCACAGGTAGCCCTATGTTCATGTATGTGCATAAGGACTTAGGGGCATGTGAATATTTCTCTGCATGGCCATCATGTGTGTTTCTGCCCTAGAACAGTCATTTGTGAAAGTTTGTGTGTGTTTAAGTGTGGCCATGTGCAAAGGAAAAGGACTCCCGCTCCATTATTCCAAGCAATTAAACTCCAACAGCACAAGGATGAAGAGGGAGCTCTAATTTTCTTTTCCTTTGCAGTAATTGCCTCAGCAATCATCTTTGATCAGGGAAGAGCAGTGGAGGAGAGTCCTGCAAGTTGACATCCCTGGTATAAATATACACATTTACATACACAGGGGCAACGCAGCTCTGCAGCTTTTTACTGACGTCTCTGACCTGAAACCATTGTAGCTCCATTGACACCTCATTTAATTGAATCCTTCCCTAGCTGTGCTGAAGCCAGAGGACTTGAAAGGGGGAGGGAAGTGAAAGGATGGGTAATCAAGGCAGACTCTTCTGCTTGAATGTCTAGAAATGACAAGGAAGTAATTGCTTTTGAAAAGCAAAAAAACAGAAATAGCACAATTTGTTCTATTTAGCAAGATGCTAAAAAGGGAGAAATGTATGGGGATTTTGCCCCAAACAGACTAAAATCCTCACCCCGAAAATAACATTGATATGGATGTCTGTGTAAATAGGAATGAAATAGGGGTTTTAAAAGAAGGAGAAAGAAAGAAAAGAAAATCCTAAGAAAAAAATCCAGAGGCTTTTCTGGTTCAAAATGGCTAGAGACAATAGTAAGATAATTCTGAGCCCAGAGCCACAGCATAGCCTCTTTTGTCAGCTTCAAACCAGTGAGCCAGAGGGTGGAATCAGTTTAACCTGCCTCTGTGACACGTCACCCACCCGCCTGACCCTAGAGCGGCCTCATTTTTATGGATGCAGAAGCTCATGGTGTAATTCATTCCCTGGCACACCCCTCTCGTTCAGTCGCCCGCCTTTGCCACAAAGGTACATTGCATTTTCCCTGCTGGCTGAATGGATGAGATATCAGCCTGCTTCCTGCTTAATGTAGGAGTTCCCCTGCCTTCTAGCCTAAGAGCAATGTCCCTCACACAGCATCAATCAGAGGGCCTGGATCACCCATGCAAATTAGTACATTTTCACACCCTGAGGGTCTTCAAGTAATCCTTTTGGACCTGAAGGAACAGGCAGATTTAGGAAAACTAAAACCTAAGGAATATTTAATAACCTTTGCCTCCTTTGTCATCAGCTCTCCATTCTTGCTTTTTTGGTTATATGTTAACGATGACATGAGAGCGCGTGCACAGCAGGCAAGTGCCCTGCCCTTTGATTTAGTATGTAGAAAAAATGACAAACAAAAAACGGTACAAGAGCAATACATCACTAGACCACAGCCCCTTTACAAAGCACTCTCATACACATGACTACATCTGTTTAAGTCCACAGCCATGTGTAGTTGCAATAGCAGCAGCTCTGCAGCCCCTGTATAGTCATGAACACAAACTATTGGTTAATTACCTTGTCACATCCCTAAATAATATTAAATTGCTCCTCAAAATTAGTACCCTGGATAAAAGTGAAACATTTCATCTAGGAAATTGTGAGTTCTTTTTCATTGGCAAGAGCAGGCTTAATATTTAGCCCCATTTTAATGACTAGATTTTCAGCAGGAGAATCAGTTTGGAAAGAAGGCAATGGAAGATAGATGAGATAATGTATTTATATGGCTCCCTTCAGCAGTTCACATCTGGTCTCTACATAAATCCTCCTGCTAGCCTAAGGGACATGCCAGATCTCACTCTTCCATGAGGTTCTCACCTAACAGTAAACTTCACTGCACTTTGTTCCTCTATAGGGGGAATATTATGCTTTTTCTTCATCAACCATTTATCTATCCCTTATCTTTCCTAATAGGTTGTAGAGGTCTGGAACCCTTCAGCTTTCGCCTTTGAATCCCCGTAGTGTGCTGTGCACACACTAGACATTCAGCGAATATTTAGTGAATAAATAACAGATGATTCCTACTTTTGCCATTATTTTTTATACTTAGAACATTTGGGGAGGCCACATTTTTATGTTTTCTGCAGTCTTCTCTGTGGTATGTTCATGATTTTTATAAACCCTCGAAGAATGCATTTAAAAACCTAGACAAGGCTTTGTTTTTTTAACCTTAGATATAGTTGTAGGCTAAAGATGTGAACAGAGAAATTTTATATGTATGTGTTATGGACAGAAATAACCTGTCACGCATTCTAAGCTTGAGCAAACTACTTCGAAAAGAGATACAAAAATTTCCTCAAAAAGTTAAACAAAGAAATACCGTATATCCCAGCAATTTCACTCCTAAGTATATACCCAAAATAATTGAAAACAAGTATTCAACCAAATATGTATATATAAATGTTTGTAATAGCACTATTTATAATAGCCAAAAGGTAGAGACAACCCAAATGTCCATCAATGGATGAATAGATAAACAAAATGTGATACATCATACAATAAACTATTATTCAGCCTTACAAAGGATTAAAGTTCTGATACCCATTATAATATGGATGAACCTTGAAAACATGTTAACTGAAAGAATCCAAACCCAAAAGGTCACATATGTATGATTCCATTTTAATGGAATGGACAGAGTAGGCAAATCCATAGACAGAAAGCAGAGAGAAAGCCAGGGTCTAGGGGAGGAGGGAATGGAGAGTGACTGCTAATGGGTACAAGGTTGTCTTTAGATATTGATGAAAATATTCTGGAATATTGATAGAGGTGATAGCTGGAAAACACTATGAATGTACTAAGGCCACTAAATGGTATGCTTTAAAATGGTTAATTTTATGTTATGTAAATTTCATTCAATGAGACATAAGTGTTGGTCACTTAAACCATGTGAGAAGCAAGTATACATCTCCCATATTTGAGAAATTTGTCAGAGAAAAAGAAGAGAGAGGTATAGCAGGTTAGATGGACCACTAGGTTTTTGGATAACAGGAAGACTTGTGTGTATTTGAAAGCAAAGAGGATAAGGCCCGGACTGAGATACCAGGGAACTCTCTGTGGCCTTGCCAGGTGTGAGAAGCTGAAGACCTACACATAACACTTTAGTGAAGAGATTGGTCATGCACTCTTGTAAAGAATGCTGCCATTTGGATACTTCAAGGAGAAATGTAAGTGGGAGAAGCATTAGAAATGATCTAATCTGTGGTCCCTGTTTACCAGTGAAGCAGCAAACTCAGAGCCCCACAAGTCTCTAGACATCTTTGGTGTAACAACTGTAATTATTTTCACTTGATTAATAGTTTAGGATTACCCACAAAGAGCATTTACAGGTAAATATGTATCTTATCCTTCATTTTTTATTTTTGAATTCAACAAATGTGCTGATATGTGCTAGAAATTGGGAAGACAAGTATGTTTGACTGGTGAGTTCCACATTCCCTAAATACAGCATTTGTGTTATTAACTCTTATAGCCCAGTAGTGTGATAGAGAACATTGCCAAGAACCCCACATGATGAAGATTATTCATCTTTCTGAGTCTGAGATCTGATAGCAAATGAAGTTTTGTCTGTGGGGGGTGGTGGTGGTGGTTATGAGTATGTCTATGTGTGAGGGCTATTTTTAAAATATATATATTTATTTATTAAATAGAAACTACATTCTTGAAGTTCAAAAAGCAAAGAATGATACAAAAGGATCACAGTGAAAATCCTCTCTCTGTGCTTCTATCTACCCAGTTCCATTTCCCAAGGGCATTATCGGTTTTTACATATCATTTTAGAGAAATTTTTTGCATATACATCCATATGCACATACTCCCCTACCCAACTTTACCCTTATAACACGCTATAATCCTATTCTGCACCTGTCTTTTTCATTTTACAATATGTTAATGTTCATAGGAATTATTATCTTTCTGGGCCCTCCTTTTATTTTTTATTTTTTTTTCTTTCTTTTCTTTATGGGCCCTCCTTTTATCTGTTTTATTTTACTGCAGTGGTTACAAAGAAAGAATTTCCATGTAGGAGAGTCCTCAGTGTTTCTACAGCTTCATGGTAGCCCATTGTGTGGGAAAACCATTATTTATTTAACTAGTTCCCTATAGGTGGACATTCAGGTAGTTTCTAATTGTTCATGATTACAAAGCTGCAGTGCATAGCCTTATACTTGTGCCATTTCACATGTGTGCAGGTATATCTGTGGGATAAATATAGAGAACTGGACTTGACAGATTAAAGGGCATCTGCCTGTAATTTTAATGGGTCTTGGAAAATTGCATCACATAGAGTTTGTTCCAGTTTCCACTTCCACTAGCGATGTATGAAAGAACCTATTTTCCCACACCTTCATAAGTATTATTATATTATCAATAATTTGGGGGTCTGACCAATATGTTAAGTATAAAATGATATCTCAGTATAGAGTTAATTTGCATTTCTCTTACTATGTATGAGTGAGATTATTTCTTTAATATGTTTAAAAGTCATTTTATTTCTTTTCCTATGAACTATTTGCCTGTTTTCCATTAGGTTATTAGACTTTTATACATTGATTTATAGGACTTTTTATATGTATATTATAGAAATTAGCTTTTTGTCTTTATGTGAATTATAATTTTTCCCAGTTTGCTATTTCCCCTTTTATTTTGCTTATGATGATTTTTTCCATATAGAAATTTGTTTTATTTTTATTATGATGAATATATGAATCCTTATGACTTCTGGGTTTTGTGTTGTACTTAGAAAGGGCTTCTTTCACTTCAATATTGTTTTTTAAAATTCTCTCGGGAGAGTAATTAGTGGGTCCACACCTACGGTGCATCTTAGAAGGGTACAGGTGAAACTTACTAAATGTAGAATATAAATGTCTAAACACAATAACTAAGAAAACGCCATGAAAGCTATGTTAACCAGTTTGATGAAAATATTTCAAATTATATATAAAACCAACACATTGTACCCCCTGACTGCATTAATGTACACAGCTATGATCTAATAAAAAAAATTCTCTCATCATCTCTTCTAGTAATTTTATGGCTTTATTTGTACATTTTTAATTTATCTGAATTTATTTTGATGCATTTGGTACCTTATTGTCTATTGTCCCAACACCATTTTTCCATCATTGCACAAATGCCCTTTGTGTTTATTCCTCTAGTACAATTTGGATCAAAGTATTGCTTTGGATTTACAAATGAAATAAGTATTGATTAAAACCCTACTCTGTGTGCAAGGCATAATATCATGTGTTATATTTCTAATTTTTTTCTTCAAGAAGAAATGGAGACAGGATTTTAAGACCTGAGATCCAGAAACTTCCTCTAGTAGGAACAAAAAAACCCTTCAACAATAAAGAGTCTTTTGATAGCAGTAGAAACTGATTAAAATCACATTCAGTAAGACAATGAGCCAGTCAGAACTACAAACAAAGAAAACATAAATAGCTCTTTATATGTATGAGTTCTCCTTGGTAACCAGAACAGCAAAATGAAATTGATGACGAGAGATGTCAAAGACCACAATATGAGCTTGAGATGCTGCTCTATAAAGACCACAGCTATGAATGCTATATAAATATTCACTTGAAAGAGAACTTGTGAAATGGAACTCAAAATGGATCACTACCAAGAGATTCTAGAACACATGGTTGCCTTTTATGTATAATTTCCTTTGGTATGAGAAAGAACATCATAAAGACTATAAAACTCAAATCTTGTATTGAAACACTCCGAGTTAATTATTAATAGGGCCCCTGTGGTTTGTTACAGCTGTTGATGAAACACATCCCCAGCCTTCCTTTACTACAGCCTGAAATCACTGGTTGTTTACTCTTTGGCCTAATAGCCATCATGTTTCTAGCCAGAATCTAATTATCTGGTTTGGGGAACATCATTAGGATCTATATCCTACAAAAGATTCTAGTGAAAACTAAATCGTACCTTACATTGTACAGATTGATAACATGCCTCAAACGTTACGGAAATATGCCTGGTGGAAGAAGGGACAGGAATAAGAAAGAGCCAATGAGTTTGTGTCTCAAGGAGGGGAGAGAACAAAATTCAAAGATAAAAATACAGAGGATCCTATTCTTTTAAAGAACTTCAGAAACTGAAGGTGAACAGGAAGGAGAGGTGTTCGCAATTTCACATGGCCCATCTGTAGGCAAATAGGTTGAATAATGGCCCCCATTGATATTCACCTAGAATCTCAAAATGTGACCTTATTTGGTCTTTGCAGATGTAATCAGTTAAGATGGGGCCATACTGGATTTGGGTGGACCCTAACACTGATGATTCATGCCTTTCTATGAGGAGGATACACAGACTTAGAGGAAAGAAGGTCATGGGAACACAGAGCAAAGATTGGAGAGATGCTGCTACAGGCCAAGGAATGCCAAGGATTGCCTAGATCCCCAGAAGGTGGAAGAGGCAATAAAGGACCCTCCCCTAAACCCTTCAGTGAGAACATGGCTCAGCCAACACCTTGAATTTAGACTTCTGTCCTTCTGAACTGTGAGAGATTATGTTTCTGTTCTTTTAAGACACCCAGTTAGTGATAATTTGTCACAATACCCCTAGGAAATTAAGATATAACCCCTTAGCAGATGTTTTTCAACCTTTTTTATCTCACAGCACACTTGAACCTATAGTTCAACTTCCATGGCACACTTAGATTATGTTGATCAAAAAAAAGAGTTAGAAAAGAATATACTTACTGTGCTTTGAACTTCTTTCAAAAATAATTTAATTAATGATCTTTAAAATTTTTTTCAGCATACCTAAGATCCTCTCACGGCACACCATTTGAAAATCACTGACCTATGAGGAATATAATTCATCACTCCAAGCAAAAGTCTTCCCTTTTTATATCCAATCTGTCCTTTTCCCAATTATGATATAAATGAAAATATCCTCTTAAGGTGAATCTTTGGGTCATCAGGTTTACCAGGCAATATTGTGACCAGATACTCACTGGATATAGTGCCTTTTTTATTTTTTTATCTGTAAAATGCAGTGGGTAATACTTGTCTGCTTCATCTGCTTCATAAAGTTGTTACCAAAATAAAGATAAGTTAATATGTGTTAAAGAGCTTTTTAAATTAGGAAATGCTGTGTAAATATAACTCTAGTTATTAATACTTCAACTTTGTAAATAGTAAGCCCAAATAGTCCCTAGCCCAGACTTTTTTTAATATCAGTTTAATTTCACCCAGAGTTATACAAAAAGAATATATTTATTCTTATTTCCCTAAATAACTTATCTTTTTTTTTTCTTTGAGACAGTCTCACTTTGTCACCCTGGGTAGAATGCTATGGTGTCATAGATCATAGCAACCTCAAACTCTTGGGTTCAAGCCATCCTCTTGCCTCAGCCTCCTGAGTAGCTGGGACTACAGGTGCCTGCCATTATGCCTGGCTACTTTTTCTGTTTTTAGTAGAGATGGAGTCTCACTCTTGCTCAGGCTGATCTTGAACTTCTGAGCCCAAGGGCTCAACTTGCCTTTGGGATTACAGGCATGAGCCAATGTGCCTGGCCCTAAATTATCTGTCTTAAGAAAATAGGCAAAAGACTGCATTTGCTGCTAGAAGAAAGATGAACATAGTTGAGTTCAGTTGTCTCATTTTGATGGCTTAGAATACAACCTGCTTTGAAACCAAAGAAAGAAGTTCTTGTATTGACTCCTACTCTTCTTAGGGCTCTGAATGACTTCACCTCTATTGAAACCTGCTGAGGAGAGCTCGGGGCATTTATCCTGCTCCTGGTTCTAATATAAGATGAAAATATTTAGGTCATTTCATTTCTCTATATCTTTCATCTGAGAAATGGGGATGTTAATTCCCACTCTGCAGAGGTTTTCTGGCAATAAAATGAAATAACATTCGGTCTGGCAGATAGTTAAACTTCCATAAAGGATAGTGATGATGGTGATGATGAGCCATTCTCACAAGAGAGAAGTGAGTAAAACTGACCTGATTCCTCTGAACTTGGAATCATCTAGTCCTGTCTGAGTCTCTCCACTACCAAAAACCCTCACTGCAACTGAAGTCTGGGTCTGTAAAGGAATATCCCCGTATTTGTTTCATCCAGAGCACCAGCTCAGGCCGTCCTGCTAACCTCCTGATGTTAGTACATTACATATTCCTTGTCTTTTGAGAAGCATATGAATAATTTTTGGAACAGTATCAAGGAAGAAAAAGTTTCTGATAAAATAATGAGCCTTCCTTATTTTGAGCTTCCCTTTGATGCTTGCCACCTCCCTTCCATTAGGGCTCTTTGTCCACCTTAGAAAAGGCCAGTTTCCTCAATTTGTGCCCAGCTGGAAAGAGAACATTGAGCTGAAGAGTGCAAAGGAGGAAAGAAATCACACTGAGATGATATTTTCCTTTATGAGACATTTCAGCAATCATAACAGAGAATGTCTTATGAGCTGATCATCAGTTTTAACTATGGAAAATGTTTCCTGGCTTTAAAACAGTCATTATGCCATTACATATTCAATGTTGCTAACAGGGCAAGTGAGAGGTTTGTCCTATATAAATAACATTTAACATAAGGAGAGAAAGAAAAAGCTATGCTTCCTAAAACCAAGAGTCCTGCATAGTTGGTAAGAAGTTGCTTTTTAAAATTATTTTTTAAGACAAGATCTTGCTCTGTTTCTCAGGCTGGAGTGCCATGGTGTCACTTTAGCTCACAACAACCTCAAACTCCTGGACTCAAGCAATCCTCCTGCCTCAGCCTCCCAAGTAGCTGGGTCTGCAGGTGCCCACCACAAAGCCTGGCTAATTTTTTTTCTAGTTTTAGTAGAGATGGGGTCTTACTCTGTCTCAGACTGGTATTGAACTCCTGAGCTGAAAGGGTCCTCCCACTTTGGCTTCCCAGAGTGCTAAGATTATAGGCAGTAGCCACCACAGACAGCCAAGAATTTGCTTTTAAATCTGAATGCATGACTCTTATTCCCTTCCAAATTATTTTCTTCTGTTCAAAATGCCTTGCTAGTTTTCCATGGTTTTGATACTTACTTTCGTCTTTATTTATCTTTTATTTTTTATTATTTTTTTGCAGTTTTTGGCCGGGTCTGGATTTGAACTCACCACCTCCAGCATATGGGGCTGGCGCCCTACTCCTTTGAGCCACAGGCACCGCCCTCCTTTCATCTTTAATCATTGTAAGCATACTTACTTGCAGTCTCTACCAAATTGTTCTATCATCTGAAGTTCTCAGAGGTCTCAATGCGCTATTTGCTTTGTCTACTACCCTCACTCATGGTTTTTAGTTTTCTAGTGTCTGAGTGTATCCTCAGCCTGGCTTTATCTACAAGAATCTTAGGTGACCTATGTGAAGATGAAGCTATCCAGAGTATTTTCATGTTTGCTCCCACCAAATGCTACAGGGAAAGTAATGGCCTGAGACTAAGTTTGACTTTAATTTCTCTACTTAGAAGTTTTCTGATCTTGGTGTATAATAAATATAAATCCCCATTCCCTGCTTGACACCTGTGGCTCAAGCGGCTAAGGCACCAGGCACATACACCTGAGCTGGAGGGTTCAAAACCTGCCTGGGCCCACCAAACAACAATGAAGGCTGCAACCAAAAAATAGCCGGGTGTTGTGGCGGGCGTATGTCCCGCCACTTGGGAGGCAGAGGCAGGAGAATTGCTTGAGCCCAGGAGTTGGAGGTTGCTGTGAGCTGTGATGCCATGGCACTCTAACCAGGGTGACAGCTTGAGGCTCTGTCTCAAAAAAAAAAAATAGCCGTTTTTGACAGAAGGAAAAGCTCAGCCCAAAATTCTACTTATTAGGTATATAGCTGAAATAGTAGGGAGTGGCATAGGGGAAAAAATCCATCTGCTGTCACACTTTTATATTTTTCCTGGCCTATGGGTGGGAAACAAGTCTCCCCTGGGAATTTGTGACTACACTTTATAGGTAATGGCTTTCTACCCAGGGCAACAGAGTGAGACTCTTGTCTTAAAAAAGAAACAAGGAAGACCAAAAATCACATTATAACAAAGACATCTGTACCAGAATGTTTATTGCAGCCCAATTCATAATTGCTAAGTCATGGAAGAAGCCCAAGTGCCCATCAATCCACGAATGGATTAATAAATTGTGGTATATGTGCGCCATGGAATATTATGCAGCCTTAAAGAGAGATGGAGATTTTACCTCTTTCATGTTTACATGGATGGAGCTGGAACATATTCTTCTTAGCAAAGTATCTCAAGAATGGAAGAAAAAGTATCCAATGTACTCAGCCCTACTATGAAGCTAATTTATAGCTTTCATATGAAGGCTATAACCCAGTATAGCACAAGAATATGGGGAAAGGGGCAAAGGAGGGAAGGGGAGTGCTGAGATTGGCATGGAGGGAGGGTAATTCATGGGGCCACGCCTATGGTGCATCTTAGAAGAGTACAGAAGAAACTTACGAAATGCAGAACAGAAATGTCTTCTTACAATAACAAGAAAATGCCATGAAGGTTATGTTAATCAGGTTGTTGAAAATAGTTCAGATTATATATGAAACCAGCACATTGTACCCCTTGATTGCACTGATGTACAGAGCTATGATTTAATAATAATAATGATAAAAAAAAGCAAGAGCCGATGGAGAGAAAGGCCTGAAGACAGGGGATTTTGTTCCACCTGCCATTTTTTTTGAAGAAATTATTTATTTAAGTTCTTCAAGATATTGAATTTAAAGGTCCCACTTTTTAAAATTTGAATTGAGGTTACAGAAGACACTTCTGGTGTGTCTCTGTTGAGAGTGGAAGGCCATATCCGGTGTCCAGATGTCCTTCCCCTACCTGGGTGGAAAAAAAGGCATCCCTTCTTTCTCATGACCCAGGGGCAGAAAACAAAGAAAGACTGAGAAAGGTCGGGCGTCCCTATCTTTTCTTAGAAAATTCGAGGTCCATGGGAATGTAAAAGCCTAAAGGAGGGTATAGTGTTGGGCTTGAAGCAAGAAAAGAAATTATCTGGGGTCCCCAGGACTCCGGAAGACAGTATAGTACTAGAAAAACCCCTCTCATTAGTCATGAAATGATTGAATGAAGAAGAGGCAGGGACGTGAGGACTCAGAGGAGTGGAGTGAGCCAAGGTTATTTAGGGACCTTAGTCTTAAGGGATTTTGCCCTTAAATGTCAGTTGGGGCAAAATCCTCTAAGATTCTCTGACAGGCAGGTCAGCAGAATTAGATCTGGGTGCAACCGGAATCAGGTTTGAGGAAACTGGAGTGACTAGGGAGCCTGACACTGAGCCACCAGTCCCAGGTTGCCAGCTCTGTATGAAAGGTGTAAGCAGTGGCGTCCGGAGATGAGACGGGAGCAGGCCAGGTTTATTTAAAGGGGAGGATGACTTGTCTGGGCAGTGCAAAGATGGCACCTGGACCTGGGGGCTGTTAGAAGCCCCTTTTGTATGAGGCCACTGGAGGTGGGCAAAATTCACAGCTTGCCCAGAAAGTTAGGGACCTTTGGTATAAACTTTAGGGTGGACCAGATCCTTTGTCTTAGGAAGCGAGGAAGAGGGCGAGGGGGAAGGGTTTGTGTGTGGCTGTGTGGGTGCGCCCCCCAACAGTTTATTTTTTTTGTAAATATCCTACTTGGACTTTATTGAACTTCCTTAATATGAAAATTCATGGTTTTCATCAAATTTGGGAAATACGGGGGCATTGTTTCTTCAGTAAGCTGTATGCCTCACACTGTTTTGCTTTTCTTTCTTGTATTTTATATTCATCCCTGGTAGACGTTATGTCTTCAGGTCTTAAGTGAAGCTCTGCTACATGTCTATTTTAATTTGTCTTTAAATTATTGACTCTTTTCTCCATCATTTACATTTTGTTGTTAAGCCAATACAGGAAACCATTAGTTTTGATATTGTTTGGTTTTAGAATTTCCATTTAGTCTTTTTAAAAATTGTTTATATTTCTGTGATAGAATTTCCTGTCATTAAGAGTGGATCTTCCTTTGCTTCCTTGAGCATAGTTTTAAACGGCCTCTTAACATTCTTGTCTGCTAATTGCAATATTCAGGTCCTCTCACCGAAGGATTGGTTGTCTTTTCTCCCAGGAATGAGTCCAATATTCCTGCTTGTATGTTGATCAATTCTGGATTTTATCCTAGGCATTGTGGAAAATATTTTGTAGAAACTCTCAATTCTGCTGTATTTCTATGTACTATTAAGAGCATTTTAAAAGACAATTAGTTTGGTTGGACACAAAACTCCCTTTGGCGGTGGCTCACATCATGTTCCAGTGACTTTAACTCAGCTGCACTGGTTTGATTCTGTTCCCTGCCTGCATTTAACTGGATGGCAGTCTTTGGCAGAGATTGTATATATGATGTGGTGCTCTTGGTCCCTGATTCTTTTTTCCTGAGATTTTCCCTCCACCTCCCCCAACTTACTAGTACCTATGTTGTTGTTATGAATACTTGTTTTTTTTTTTTTTTCTGGTCAGAAATTTGTCAGCAGTATGTATCTTTTATGTCAAAAGTTTTAGTCACTTTACATGGCACGACCTAATCCTGCTCTCAAGTAAAAAGCCATAAAAACTATAAACATGTCCTATCTGGTACTGGTTTCTTCTTCCAATTTTTGTCTTTCTTCCAGATTTTGCCTCATTTTCTTTTTTTTTTCCACTCTTCTAGTGACCTTAGATCATTATTTTATTTATCTTATTTTGCCCACAATTAATAGCTGCCATCTGCAGGAAGATCAGGTTCCACAGGGGCTTACTTAGCTGTATCGGATATTGGCACTAGTTTTATTTGGGAAAAAATTATGGTAACATAATCCTTTCAGAGTTTAGAGCAATTAAAATCTAAATCTAGCTATAGATACACTGCTGGTATACAATAAATGTTGACTGAGTAAATGAATTAAACAACTGATCTCATTAATTTTTCACCTAACTAGAAGGTTGTTTGATCTGTTTAGATGAGTTGATTGTTTGACTTTTGTTAGACGTTTTATTTTATTTTTATTTTTTTGAGACAGAGTCTCACTATGTCGCCCTCAGCAGAATGCCGTGGCATCACAGCTCAGAGCAACCTCAAACTCTTGGGTTTAAGTGATTCTCTTGCCTCAGCCTCCCAAGTACCTGGGACTACAGGCACCTGCCACAACGCCTGGCTATTTTTTGTTGCAGTTGTCATTATTGTTTAGCGAGCCTGCACTGGGTTTGAACTGCCAGGCTTGGTGTGTGTGGCTGGTGCTGTAACCACTGTGCTACAGGCACTGAGCCGTCTTTTGATAGACTTTTAACACAATTATGGACTTGGAGGGAAGTGGTGATTTCTGTCTACCAGCATGGTTTTTACTTGGTAGACTGTTGTTTCATTAAACTAATATTTCTCGTGAATACCTGTTATTGTTTCTCAGTGGCACAAATCAATAAACTAGAAGAGAAATATACCTTCAGTTTTGGAACAATAAGATAAACAATCTTGGCTTGGCGCCTGTGGCTCAACGGGCTAAGGCACCAGCCACGTACACCTGAGCTGGCGGGTTCGAATCCAGCCCTGGCTGGCCAAACAACAATGACGGCTGCAACCAAAAAATGGCCGGGCGTTGTGGCGGGCTCCTGTAGTCCCAGCTACTTGGGAGGCGGAGGCAGGAGACTCGCTTGAACCCAGGAATTGGAGGTTGCTGTGAGCTGTGAAGCCACCGCACTCTACCCAGGGTGACAGCTTGAGGCTCTGTCTCGAAAAAAAAAAGATAAACACTCTTTGTCACTGCTCCTAAGTAACACACCTCAACTATGAACCAGGTCACTTGGGTAAATAAGATTGCTTAACTTCTACTAAAATAATGGAAAAAAATCTCTGTGAAAAAAGCAGCCACTCTCATTTAAGTGTTGTAAGGGACATGAAATATGAACAATAAACTGTCTATAATTATGAGAAACTGATTTGATTGCTTTTTCTAAAAATAATTCAATTACTGAAGTAGTAGTCAAGAGAAATGGAACAGATGTTTGATCCAATGTCTCATAAAATATTTTACTTAGCTACATATGAATGAATTAAAATTGATTTTATGGATGCCAATTCAGGAGCAGCAACGCTATGTAATAGGATTTCAAATTACTACAAAGATTTATGTTTGAACAATGCTGTATAACTTGGAATGGAGAAAGTTTATGAAAAACTGGAGCGAGGAACTTGTGACAAAGAATCAAAAACTATATATTGTTTGTTAGACTATTTAAAAATCTAGGAAGTTAATAATTTTTTTGTTTTTGAGATAGAATCTCTCTATGTCACCCTGTTGTGGCGTCACATCTCATAGTAACGTCAAACTCTTGGGCTTACGTGATTCTCTTGCCTCAGCCTCCCAAGTAGCTGGGACTATAGGCGCCCACCACTATGCCTGGCTATTTTTTGGTTGCAGCTGTCATTGTTGTTTGGCGGGCTCGGGCTGGATTTGAACCTGCCAGCTTGGGTGTATGTGGCTGGCACCCTAGCTGCTGAGCTATAGGCGCCAAGCCAAAAACATCTAGGAATTTAATAATGTTTTAAAAATATTTACTCCATAGAGCAATGTTTTTCAATCTTTTGTTATCTTAGGGCACACTTGAACCTATAGTTAAACTCCCATGGCACACTTAAATTATATTGATCAAAAAAAAAAAGTTAAAAAAAAAAGAATATACTTACTGTGCTTTGAACTTCTTTTTTCTTTTGAAAATAATGTAATTAATGATCTTTGAAGATTTTCATGGCACATCTAAGATCCTCTCATGGAACACTGGTGGGAAATCACTGCCATAGGATATTTACTCAGTACTGTATATTGCTAAGTAGACAGCAGGAGAGAGAGAGAGAGAGACAGGAACTAAAGAAGTGGGCATGGGACTTGAGGTAGTTTTAAAATATGTCTACAAATGCTTACATATTCCTTCTCATGTAGATGGATTTAGAGACCTACTTTAAACAAGAAAGTGTGGTAGAAATTACAATGAGTAACTTCTAAGGCCAGGTCATGAAAGACATTGTTCTTGCTGATACCCCTCACTCCAGGGAAGCCAGCCATGATGGCATTAGGACCCTGAAGACACCCTACAGAGAGGTCGGTCAGTAGGGGTGGGACGGAGCCTCCTGCATCCACTTACCATTGACAATGACAATGTCTGGGAGCCTCAGTCAGGCTGAGCTTCACTCAAATTTTACATCACTTCAGATGAAGGTAGCCTCAGCTAATAACATGAATAAAACCTGGGAGACCTAAACCAGAATTACCCAGCAAAGCCACTCTCCCATTCCTCACCCACAGAAACTGTGAAATAATAAACAACTTTGCTTAGTTGCTTTAAACTACTAAGTTCTGCTGTACTTTGTTATGCAGCAATAGGAGGTCACAAAATTGTAGGTACATTGAATTCAAATTTTGACTTAGGAGTGGCATGGGAGCTGACCTAACATTAGGTATGTATTTAATTGGATTTCTTAAGGCCTCTTTTTAGGATTGGAGACCAGTTTCTCCAAGGGAGAGCAGAGGTTCTCCCTGTCTCTCTGTGGCACAGAGATTCCTCTGAGTGCCTGTGTGGGGGAAGGGCTGCCGGTAAGCTGGGAGAACATAAGGCCGGCAGAAGTCAGGTATCATTTGGAAGGTCTTTATCCAAATTATTTCCATCAATTTGAGATTTTCATACTTATGTGAGTGGTCAAGAAAAAGCAAATATACTTGGAAGGGTAAAGTACATCATTTGTTTGCACTTCACTGGGGACTGTTGGAATAGATAATTATGTGTCCTGCCATGTGGCTGAACCAGGACACTTGGGGAAGACAGACAGGAGCCCAGGAAGGGCAGGAGGGACAGGTGGTAGGGTCGGGCACCAGATATGGGAAGCCAGGGAGCAAGCTGAATCAAGAACTGAGGCACTTATTCCAAAACATGCAAACAGGGGAATAGGAGAGGAGAACAGATTAAAAAAACGTTTGGGGCTAAAATTCACTATTTTTTAAATTTGACCTGGGACCCCCGTCATGCTGTGACTCTTCTTGGTGCTCCCCGTGCATATTCTCAGAGGTGTCAAGTCCAACACCTGCCTTACCATACAGTCGTGAAGAAGGGCTCACGTCCGCCGCCATGCCTGGGTGGCTCGGTGGGAAGGGTGTGCACACAGCCGTGGGAGCCGTCCCCTAGAGCCGTCCCCTGACGCTGGCCGACCCTCGGCTCCTGCCGCACCGCCCTCATCGGAGCAGTGTGTCACATCCTGCCTCGTGTGGTAGTTACTTCTCCACGTGTTCTTTCTTCCTCCCAGATTGAAAGCGAATTCGCAGTTGAGGCTACATCTTGTCCATTTCTGGGTTCTCTGTTGAACGTATTAGTATCATATTGGTAAAAATATTTATGGAATTGTGTTGAACATGGAAAACAAAGTTAGCACTTTGTTGAATGGCATTGAGAAAATATGGTTTTATCTGAAGAACCAGGTGTCAGAAACATAGGATGCTTGTCTAAGTTTTACATGTGTTAAATCTTAGTCTGTAATGTGAATGCTCTCCTCAAGTGCACACGAGGTAAGAATAAAGTGTTGAGTTTGAGAGGCCTAATTAAGAAAATGGGATGGAATTGGAAGAAGAAAAAAATGCAATGGGAGGGGAATAGGGCTGGCCATGACAGTGCCCCTGGAAAGTGGAGTTATAATCAGTATAAAAGGGAGAGGAAGAGAGGGAGAGAGACAGTGAGAAAGAAAAAGGGGGTAGATATGAGGGAGACAGAAGTAAAACTAAGAAAAAATTTAGCTAATGTGTGGAATGAGATGAACAATGAAATGTGCAAGTGAGGGACTGGGTAGAGATGTTATCAGAACAGCTGGGACAAAATCCGGAATTGTCCCAATTAATGGGTTTGGCGCTGATTTAACATTATGTGCCTGTGGGTCTTTTCATTGCAGGGATCTGAAATACGGACTAGATCAGAAATATAAAGCTCACCAATAGTCAGTGTAGGCCAGACCACTCGGACTCTCTAATCAAACCCTGAAGAGGGCCAGTAGCTTTGGTAATCACCACCCTCTGATTGGACAGAGTCCTGTGGGCTGGGCCAGCTGGACCTCACATGTGTCAGTCAACCACTTTGTGTCCATCTTTGTACAAAGAAGAACTTGAGTGACCAAGGAACCATGGTGCTGTAGAAGGCACCATGACTCTAATGTCCAATCTAATTATGAATGATGATTTGAAAGGAAAATAAAATAAAACCCTGAATCATATTTGCAGAAAACCCACAACCTTTAACACAAAGATCCATACCTGTAATAACAGAAGACATTTGATATACCTGACTGGAAAAAAATGTACTCTTATGCTTCTCTTTGGGATTCCTTAATTCAGGTGGCTCATGAAAAGCAGAAGTCTATTTGTCACAGTTCTGGAGGCTGGGAAGTTTCAGACCAAGATGCTGAAAGGTCTGGTGTCTAGTGAGGCCCCCTTCCTGTTCATAGATGGCACCTTTTCACTGTAACCTCACATAGAAGGGGTAAGAGAACCCCCGGGGGTATCTATTACAAGGGGCTGATTCCATTTATAAGAGATCCAAGGATCTGCCTCCTGCAATAGTATCCCTTATCCAAAATGCTTGGGACCAGAAGTGTTTCAGATTTCAGATTTCATTTTTCAAATTTGGAACATTTGCATTATATATACTTCCCACTTGAATCTCCTGAATTCACAAATCTAAAATCTTAACTGCTGCAATGCGCATTTTCTTTGAGTGGCACGCCTGGGGTGCTCAGAAAGTTTTGGAGATTGGAGCATTCTGGATTTCAGATTTTCAGATTTGGGGTGCTCAGCCCATATCATCACATTGGGGGTTAGTATGAATTTGGGGGGCATGCATACATTCCGTCCATAGGCCCCCCTACATTAGTCTGTAAACCCATCTTCAACTTGTTTCAGGTTTTCCTTACTACTTTACATCTTATGCCATACGGGCTGGGTAATTTTTCAACTCTTAAATGGGCCCTTTTAAAAATAAACGGGGGTGTCCACAGCTGCCTGGCAATAAAACATCACAGGCTCTTCTGCCTCCTGGGTGGGCGGGCAGAGACAGACAGTTCCACATCTGACATCTGCTTCCTTTCGTTCCCTTCAGGGTCTTTGCCCTATATCTCTCAAAAACCTCTTCAATATCACTTCAAACCATGTCAGACTTTTCAGGGACAGTAAAATGCTCCCATAGCATAAATAGCTGTTCCTGTCAAATTGGTTAGACTGTGTCTTAGGGGAAGACAAAATTAATGTCTTTTTCTTTACGCCTTACAAGCAAAACTTCATTAAGGCAACCAGCAAGTCATAGAAACATATTTCTCTGGTGTGCTTTTGTTGTCATGTTCCTGGAGGTAAATGTCTCCGATGCTGCAGTTGCTGATCTAATGGAAACCTAAGTAGAGGATGGTGTTTATATCCCAGGTGCTAAGGGCTTCTTAGCACCTCTCCTGGCACGGCAGGGTGGACTCCTTGAATGCTCTTGTGTTCTTCCCAGCTGATAAGAGGGTCGTTCTTCTTGGGGTCCCAGTGGCCACTGAAAGTTGTTTGTGGGAAGCCAGTCTGTGACAGTTTGGAGATGTTCTAGACAAGGGCAGGCCCTGAGTAGCAGGGGACAGCACTTTACATTTGCTGTGTGCCTTGCCTCAGGTGCCTGGCATGATGTCTCAATCCCAGAGGCTCTTGAAAAGCAAAAGGCAGCCATGGGCAACAGGGGAAACGGCACCAATCTGTTTCATGCAAAGGTGTTTACTCTGCATCCTCGCCTTAGAAATGCTCAAATCCCACTAGGGGGACAGAAGGAGGCTTAGAGAAGCATATTGTGAGCAGAGCAGACAGAGTGTAGTGATTTTCAAAAATCTGCCATAACCTTCTGGTTCATTTTTTGTTTCCCTGAGGGCGAGAGAGTGAGATTTTGTATATTTCCTTATGTAGGAATTCGCATCCCGATGAGGCATTTATACTTGGCTCGGTGGTTGAATATTTGAAGAGAATGCTGATGTTTCCAGTGTGAGGATAATTTTGGGAACCGGGCTAGTTTGATTGAGCATGGAGAGTATGCTTAGTCAGCACTGAGGCAATTTATGCATTTTCAAGATGAGCTTGTGTTTAGATGACATGCAACTGATTGTTTGACATTCATGAAAGAGAGTACATCGCTTACGGGCACAGGCTTGGCAGCCAGACTGCCTGGGTTTCAATCCATCCAAGGCATGTGTTCTTGGGCAAGTTGTTCAACGTGTTCATGTCCTAGGTTTCTCATCTTGAAAAACATTCAAGATTTGTAGAGCTCAAACTGGCTCTGGTCTCTAGCAAGCTCTCTATACACGTTTGTTACAAACAGATGCACACACATACACGTGCGTGCACAAAGATTTGCTGTTGTCCTACCTGCGTCATCAGCCAACAGTTGTTTTTGAATTTCCAGATTAGTATGAGGGCAAAAATGATTAGGTTACATTGTTTGCATTTGTTAGGTTAAGTCCAAGTTGTAGTTGAGCCCATGAGATGTGCCATACACCCCTACATTGTACCCTTTAGGTGAGAGCTTACTAGCCCCCATACTTCCTTTCCCCACCCCACTTGAATTTACCTGTTTTTCCTCTCGTGTGGGAGTGTAGTTGTTTATATACTGGTTTCATGTTAGTATCGAGTACATTGGATACTTACTTTTCCATTCTTTGATACCTTACTAAGGAGAATTTTCTTCAACTCCATCCAGGTAAATGTTCTTCGACTTCATCCAGGTAAAAACAAAAGATGTAAAGTCTCCATTATTTTTTTATGGCTGAATAGTACTCCATGGTGTACACATACCACAGTTAATTAATCCATTCATGGGTTGATGGGCCCTTGGGTTGTTTCCACATCTTGGTGACTGAGAATTGAGCTGCAATAAACATTCTCGTGCAAATGTCTTTATGGAGCCAACTGTTTTTATCTTTAACCTCTGTAGCTACGCTCAGTCCTTCAACTATGTAGGAAAGGAGGAAAGATAGGAAAGACAGAGCTGCATCTTGGTTGTACAGTCCATGATTCCATGTTTGGGGTTTAGGATTGGTGGTGAAGGTAAGAATACTATGAAAATGACAGAGAATATAAAGACATGGAGGATGATGCTTCAAATGTTTTCCCATCCTCCAGTGTTTGAGAGCAAGGAATGGTATGTGGGTAATCCTGAATTCAGGAGTTTATATCTACCCAGGCATCTGGCAGATAAAAAAAAAAGGAACAGCAAACTGTTATGAACCATGAGACATATTTCCATCAGAAGTGAAAGCTTTGTGATCCAGAGTGTGTCAAGCTTGGCTAACATGGAGATTAGGAAATATCTATACCTTAATCAGAAGAAAGAAAATGCTAAAGGTTTAAAAATAGCAGGGAAGCTTGGCAACTACCCAGGCTGAGCTGACTGTGTCGCTGAGATACAGGTTGTTAAGCAAACCTTCACGGATACCCTGAGGGAAGAAACTGAAATAAAGTAACTGAGCCGTAAGATAAATTCTACAATGTTTGGAGAATTCACCTACTACAAAACTGAAGAAAATTTACATTTTCAAGTTGGATTGAAAAGGAGTGACAGCCAAAGGACTTAACCATTTCATTGCAAAAAAGAGCTATGCACCTTACAAGGTGTAACTTAAATCAAGTCTGACTATAATTAGGATTCTGAAAATATTTTTCCACTTTCATTTTCCCTTTATTCTTCAGTTGTAATAAAAAGTGTGTTTTAAGTAAGACCTTAGCTTTGTTAGTGGCTTTGAGCTCTTTGTAAAGAAGGGAACATTGCTGGAAAGAGCCACGAATAAATAAAAAGTCAGGCTAGATTTGCAAATATTTTCTCAAAGTTCTAAGGGTCACTGAAGTATTGGAAAATGAAGGGAAAGGAACAGATCAAAAAAAGAGCATCAGCAAAAAATGAAAAGCTTAAGAGAAGATACACAGAGAAGCAGGAAAATTTAATTAAATTAAAGTTTGCTGAAAGGGTCAAGATGTTATAAGAACCACATGAAGTCGAAAGACCTTGGAGAGAGGGTAAGGCATGCCAATAAATACAAAGGAGAGTTGCGATAAGACTTTAAGTGGATAAGGCTGTGAACTTACTGTTCTCTGAACAGGCTGATTTTCAAAACCCAGGCAAGGTCTTCACTATTAGAAAGTCATGAAGACCTTTTTAAAAAGCCTGGGATATTGTATTCGGTTTGAGGCATTTCGTTGCCGGGAAGATGAAGGCAAACAGGGATGGAAATTCAGAGTTTAAAAAGCACAAACACAACAAAAGCATTTCATGGTCCACGGAGGACTGACTTTTCGGGAGAAAATATGAATAAAGAGAATAAATAACAGCTTGGCTTGCAAAGTTTAAAGAGAGGGAGGTGATACGATGTATGTGCCTAAAATTTAACAGTGCAAAACTGGTGGTTGCGGTGTCTCATTTAAATTCCATTCACTTGTTTAGTTATCAGCGTGAGTCTATCTTTCATGTTAGGGGCAGATTTTTTTTTGTTAATATTTGTTGTATATATGAAATATTTATACATACACATAGGTAGGTGTGTGTTTGTGTATATAACCACTAAGTGTCCCATTTTCCTGTCCTTTCCCCTACATTTCTTTTTTGAGTTGATGACCTCTGAGTCTACTGAAAATGGAGCCTCCCTTATTTTTTCTGAGGAGATTTAAAGGCCACACTTGATAGCCTGAACTCAAGGTTGCCCATCTCAGCTCCAGCTAAAGAGAGCTGTTGTTATCCATAGGGGGATCCAGTACAATCATTTTAGAGGTTTACTTTTGCTCACAGGGAGTTATTGAGCTGGCCAAGGCAGGAGTGATATTATTGCTAGTCTCTGCAATACTAATGGAATTAGGCCTATGCTGTCATTTTACTCTCGCTGTGAGTCAGATGAGAAAGTCAGTTAAACAAACAGATCCACTGAAATAAATTATTTAACATACATGAACAGGTAAGAGGTTGAAAATATATAGATTAAATATTGTTGAAGGAGAGATGTGACTGTTTTCTCCCATTTTCTACTTGTTACCTGATCATTCTCACCCCTACCTTATTCCAAGCCTTTTACATAGTAGGTGCACTAAAAAATTAAATTTCAAAAGATGCATGTGAGTGGTTTGACAGATAGAGTGGTTCAGGGAGTATTGGGTGTTGAGTTTTGAAGTGGTAGGATGTTTTTAGCCTTATTTAACATCCTTTCTGGCTGTGGAAGCCATGGATTCCCGTGTGCTAGGGAAGCTATATATGTTCCATCAATGAGAACACTGGGCCGAGGAGTTAAGCAAACGTTTTATGCTGCCAGCTGGGCTTCAAAATGTGGCAGTCCCTGTGTTTGTTACCGACTGGTATTTTCCAAGAAAATATGAAAATCGTCATCTTTTCTGTCAGCGTGTGACCAATGAATCATTAAGACTCACTCCTTAGCACGGACTGTAACAAAAAAGATGTTTTCCTTTGCTGAGGATTTAATCATTTTATGGGGAGGATTTTCAAAAAACTATTTTCAGCGCAGTAAGGATGACATTTAATGCACAACAAATATTAATAGAAGCTATCACAACGAAGTCAAAGTGAAATGAATCTTGGAATTTTTTTTTTTTGAAAGTGGCAGTTACAGTTTGGTAACTAGAGTAAAATGCGGCGAAGAACAAAACAAAATTAGAGAAGGCCGTAATAGCTCCTAGTGACCAGCAGGGGTCGCCCAACAACCAGGAAACAAAAGTAACGAGGCTTGCAAATTCTCAGCGCTGGAGCGCAGGAGGTGGAACGCTCACGGCGCGAGGTCTCAGGATGCCCTCCCGAGACACACAGAGAACTCGCTCATAATCCTAACTCAAAACTGAAAAACAGCAATTTCACTTCCCAGAAATGATGTTCTTGGCTAGGGAAGGGGAGAAAACCTCAGGGTCAACTCCAGGGCTCTGCTACGTTTGGAGGAGTGAAGAGGAAGCATGCAGTCCGCTGGGACCAGAGTAGCAGGGAGTGGAGGGCCCCGGCGCGGGAGAAACTCGCAGCGGAGCTCAGATGCTATTGATCTAACTTCAGAGCCCAGAACAGAGTGCCCGGCCGCCAGCCAGGCTTTCTTTGCCGTGTTCAAGTACAGAACATTAAAAACTGTTCCTGATCCCTTATGTTTCAAAGGTTTTGTAAAATGCACTTTTTTAAACATTAAAAAGAGTTGAGATCACCAGATTTCCCCACAATGATTCTTCCATTCTTCTTACTTACTTCTTACTCAAGTGCTTCTTTTTCTCTTGAAAGGGATGAAGTACAAAACGTGTGTCCCTACCCCGTTTTCGTCTTTGGATTCCTGAGTCCTTCTCTGAAAGGACGTGGAAGGGGACGTATGGTAACCACGGAAGCCGGCGTACTGGAGTGAGGACAGCGTCAGGCTCTGCCTAAGTTACCACTCGGCGGGTGACCAAGGGACTTTACAAGGCAGACAACATTTTAAGGATGAGGAAGCAGCGCCACGCAGAGCAGAAGATCCCAGGTTTGCCCGATGCATATTCTTAACACTCAGGCTCTTTTTTTTTGTTTGTTTTCAAATTAATATGAAGTGCAAATTTTTAGGTTACATTTTTTTTTTTTTTTTTTGTAGAGGCAGAGTCTCACTTTATCGCCCTCGGTAGAGTGCCGTGGCATCACACAGCTCACAGCAACGTCCAACTCCTGGGCTTAGGCGATTCTCTTGCCTCAGCCTCCCGAGTAGCTGGGACTACAGGCTCCCGCCACAACGCCCGGCTATTTTTCTGTTTTGCAGTTCAGCAGAGGCCGGGTTTGAACCCCCCACCTTCGGTATATGGGGCAGGCGCCCTACTCGCGATGAGCCGCAGGCTCCGCCCCGGTTACATTGTTCTTGTTTGTAAGGTAAAGTTCAAGTTGCAGTTGAGCCTTCACCCAAGGGACGTACTGAACACCTTCACATTGTGCACATTAGGTGATTTCCCACCAAGAGCCCTCCCCCCTCCTTCTCCCCTCACTTTTGCTAGACTATATTTGTGTTTTATCATTCATGTGGGTGTGTAATTGTTTATATATTGGTATCATATTAGCATTAAGTACATTGGGTATTTTTTTTTTCTATTCTTTTTTTTTTCTTTTGTAGTTTTTGGCTGGGACTGAGTTTGAACCCACTACCCCCAGCATATGGGGCTGGCGCCCTACACCTTTGAGCCACAGGTGCTGCCCATTTTTTTTTTCTTTTTCTTTTTTGTATTTTTGAGATACTTTACTGAGAAGAACATGTTTCAACTCCTTCCAGGCAAACCTAAAAGATGTAAAGTCTCCATCTTTTCTTGTGGCTGAATAGTACTCTATGGCATACATATGCCACAGTTAGTTAATCATTCATGGATTGATGGGCATTTGGGTTGCTGGCTCTTTTCACTGCAAATTTCAGGCAAGAAGGGACAAAAGAACATTAAAATCCATCCACTCCCACCGCTTGTCTGACACCAGCATTATTTCCTATATTGTCTTGGTCAGCTGGCCTTGCCTTAGTTATAACTTGTCCTTATGGGGACACATGAATCTATTCTGTCTTTAGACAGCTCTGAGTATAAGAACACGTGTCACATAGTCAGGGGAAAAGGCATCCAATAATTAGTCTTTTCCACTCACTGAAGCATTTTCTCCTCCTAGTGGATCAAGAGGACTGAATTCCCTTCAAGACAGTACTTCTTACATTTGAAGGAAGTTATTCTGCTTCCCTCAAGTTTCCTTTCTATTAAATACACAAAGATCTCTTAGAGGTAAGAGATTTTATTTTATTTTTGAAACACGGCTTCATTTTCAATCTTCCCTCTACCTGATTGAACCACATCTGCCCCGGTTCTTCCTAACATGTGGTGTCAAGAACAGGGTGAGACCAGTGTGCCGGGGGCCTATCACCTCTGTTTTTAAGATAGTGTGTTCCTACCGATGCCTGTTTTCTAAGAAACATTCAAATCGCTATATTTTTCTCCTACTTGTTTATTTTCTCTTTATTTCCCAGAAATGATAGTTTTTTTTTTTTTTTTGACACAGAGCCTCAAGCTGTCACCCTGGATAGAGTGCTGTGGCATCACAGCTCACAGCAACCTCCAACTCCTGGGCTCAAGTGATTCTCTTGCCTCCACCTCACAAGTAGCTGGGACTACAGGCCCCTGCCACAATGCCCAGCAATTTTTCGGTTGCAGCCATCACTGTTCAGCGGGCCCGAGCTGGATTTGAACCCACCAGCTCAAGTGTATGTGGCTGGCACCTTAGCCGCTTGAGCCACTGGTGCTGAGCCGGTTTTGGGTTTTTTTTGGCTGGATCCTAGAATCAGATAAAAATGCACAACTATATAATAAAAAGTAACATAGTTGGAGCAAGTAACAAAAGGTAAAAATGTTTTTGTAAATATTAGTCTCAGTGGTAGACGATGGCAGAATTCAACTCCCCAAAACATGAATTGACTTTCCATATAACATCATCTGACAATGGTGCTTTATGAATTGTGGTGAAAATATTAGGCTGGGTTTTTATATTCATCCCCAGTTTAGGAATTTAGCACTAAAGTTCTGGCCACTTATCACTATACTTAAATAAAAACTGATATTTAAATAACGTTAGATATATAGATTATAGAAACAATATGCTAAAGCCCTTGCCTTTTTATGAACAATTAGCAAGTATAATTTTAAAAACTACTGTGCTATCCCAAGAGAGTGTTTTGAACAAGTTGGAAAATGTATTAAAAGAATATCATGCAAAGTGGTGACTGAATTAATGTTTCTATTTTATTTCTAAGAGACTCTGGAATATTATATGCAAATAATCTGAAATAAGATTGCATAACATGTCAATTCAAAGTTATTCAAGTTATTTTATGGGCATTAAAAAACCTTGTATTATCATTCTTAAATTTCATAAGTAGACAAAGTCTATTAGCACACAGTTGTACCCAGATGACATAAATTTTTAATGTGGTTAAACTCCATTTGAATGTGTGCCAAGGCAGAAGCAATGATTAGCTTGTTTTGAAAATTACCCTTTTAATCTTTTCCATTATTGGAAAGCCTCTAACAAGGAGAGCACTATGAAGATTTTCCTGTCTGACCTCTTCAATCATCATAAAATTGAAGATCTGAGCTAGACATTTAGACCTTTTGCTGACCCAAGGCAAATAAGACCTTCTTTAGGACTTGACCTGAAACACATTAAGCAATTACTTTGAAGAATGATTATAGAGTTTAGGCCTTAGAGCAGAAGAAGGGAGAGAACAATGATTTAAAAACACTTTCTTGCTCCTAAAGAGAAAGAAGTCATGAGAATACCAAAAGATAAAGATCCGGGAAGGATGGAAATTGAGTTGCAGATCTCAAAAGGAATTCAATGCCATAGCCCATTGGGTTTTTTGTTTGTTTGTTTGTTTGTTTTTGAGACAGAGCCTCAAACTGTCACCCTGGATAGAGTGCTGTGGCATCACAGCTCACAGCAACCTACAATTCCTGGGCTCAAGTGAGTCTTTTGCCTCTGCCTCCCAAGTAGCTGGGACCACAGGCACCCGCCACAATGCCCGGCCATTTTTTGGTTGCAGCCGTCATTGTTGTTTGGCGGGCCTGGGCTGGATTCGAACCTGCCAGCTCAGGTGTACATGGCTGGCACCTTAGCCAGTTGAGCCACAGGCGCCGAGCCAGCCCATTGGGTTTTAAAGGAAGGCAAAAAAGGAGATTAAAACTTTAGGTAATGGCTTGGCACCCGTAGCACAGTGGAAACGGTGCAGGCCACATAGACCAAGGCTTGCGGGTTTGAACTCAGCCTGGGGCCAGCTAAACAACAATGACAACAACAACAACAAAAAAACCAGCTGGGTATTATGGTGGGCACCTGCAGTCCCAGCTACTTGGGAGGCTGAGGCAAGAGAGTTGCTTAAGCCCAAGAGTTTGAGGTTGCTGTGAGCTGTAATGCCACAGCACTCTACTGAGGGCGACATAGTGAGAATCTGTCTCCAAAATACACCCCCCAAAACCAAACTTCAGGTAAATTGGGAGGGCATCCAAATAAAATGGAGACCTGTACCCACCTGAAATCCAAAGAGGCACCATTACTGCTATGGATTTAATGTATCCCCCCAAAAGCATGTGTTAGGAACTTAATGCCTGCTCTATTGCCTTCCCTTTGGCCTTCCATCACGGGATGATGTGGCAAGAATACCCTCAATAGATGCCTTTCCCTCAGTCCTGAATTTCCCAGTCTTCAGAACCATAGCTAACACATTTGTGTTCATTATAAATTACCCAGTCTATGGTACAGTAAATCCTCACTTAATGTCATTGATAGGTTCTCGGAAACTGTGCCTTTAAGCTAAATGATGTATAACAGAACCAGTTTTTTTTAATCAATGTTATAATGAAACCAAGTTGAACATGATGATGTTATTTGAGGACTCACTATACATCATTTCGCTTAAAGTTGCATTTTCCTGGAACCTATAGGTGATATTAAGTGGGGACTTGCTGTATTCTGCTATAGCAGCAAAAATAGACTAAGACACTTACCAAGTGCTGCCTGTCAACATGGGCAGCTTTAGAGGAGAAAAAAAATGAAGATGGACTGTCCTTAAGCAAAGATGGCTTCACAAAATTGTAGATGTTATGGGATGGTAAAGGTAGGCCGTTTTTGCTATTGGCAAACCTGAGTGGGGGTGGGGCAGATGTGTAGGGCACAGAGGGATTAAGTTGAGAGTCCAGGCCAGTGGGACATTAACAAATATGCCATAATCAAAGACTTAGAATGTACTTGGAGTAGATCAGGGGTCACAAATTCAAACATCGGGGTGAGTGTGGAACACGGATGAACCAGTTGGCTTTCCCTCTCTTTCTGGTTTTGGAACCCGGACACTACTACGTGTAGAAGTCTGGGCAAGCCTGCTGGAGGATGAGTGAGTGTATGGAGCAGAGGCATGGCCTCTGGCTGTCCTTCCTTAGACCCAACAGTCTACCATACAAGGCACAGAATGAGGCCATCCTAGGCCATCCAGCCTTGGCCCAGGAGTGAGCTGACCACAGAGATTAGCCATGCTAGCTAGACTAGAACTGGCCAGATAACCCAGAAAATGATAAGAGGTAATAAATTATTATTATTTTTTAAAAGACAAAGCATTTTATTATTATTCTCAAATTTCATAACTGGAAAAAATCTATTTTTTTAACGTAAGACTACCCTGATGATGTTACTTATTTTATTTAACTTTTTTTTTTAAGAGATGATATCTCATTCTCTTGCTCAGATTGGAGTGCAGTGGCAGGATCACAGGTCACCGCAACCTCAAACTCCTGGGCTCAGGTATTCTTTCTGTATCAGTCTCCTGAGTAGTGAGGACTGCAGCTAATTTTTAACATTTTTTGTAGACATATGGTCTCACTATGTTGCCTATGTTGGTCTTGAAGTCCTGGCGTCAGGCAATCATCTTGCCTCAGCCTCCCCAGATGCTGGGATTACAAGCATGAGCCACTGTGCCTGGCTGACATTACATTTTATTACAATTAAACACAGCTTAAATTTATGACAAGATAAAGGCAATGCTTAGTTTATTCTGAGAAATTACTTTAATCTTTCTCCATTACTCAACAGCTACAAAAATTCTTGTATTATAAGATCAAGGAGAGTGAGATAAAAAATATATACATACTGATGACATCTGAAGGAAACTTTGAGCAAACTATTGGTGCACATTTATGTTTCCCTCTGTTGTATCCTGGAGCCCAGGCTGCCACAGTTTTACAGATAAATTCCTGAAGGTGAAGGCATCTTAGATTTTCCCCACCTTTAAATGCCAGAAGAAGCCTCAGAGGTTGTTTAATCCAGAGAATGCTAACCGATTTGAAGGCCAAGTTTGGCCAACAGATGTGTTTCATTAGGCCTACATAGTTCTTGTGCAAAGTTAAAAAACTTTGAACTAGTTAATGGTGCCAAATTTTTGAAACTGGATATCTAAATAAAAAAACCCCTGTATTTTTAAATATTCTTGAAAAATTTGGAAGGTGTGGAAACATTGCACCTGCATGACTAATTTAATTTATCAAACGTGAATATAGTCTTCAACGTTGAAGCTGAATACCCTTTCAGTGGGACAGGAGCTCTCTCTGTCTCCAAGGAAGGCACCCTTCTTTGTTACCTTGTGCCTTAGTTTGCTTCACTTATCCATGTTGTACACTGAGCTTCTGTTAAGTACGGGGACTTGTTACCTCTGATCTACTTCGATCCACTCAACCTTTGCAGATAAGCAAGTAGAAGCTCAGAGAAAAGTGACTCTGTTATCAGCCAGTGACCAACTTGTAAATACTGATGTAAGTATAAAGGATTATCAGCTGTGGAACTGATGCTAAATCTCCTTCCCATGTGGCAGGGGCTAAGGGAGGCATTAACTTTGGATGGTGTGTGAATAGAACTGAAGAGTCTGGGGTTTTTCGGGACAGAAAGGCTGGAGAGCAACTTGAGGAAGGCGGAAATCAGTGGGAGGGCCCTAAGTGGCTAGAGGGCAGGATGCCCTACAAGGAAGAGGAGAAACTAAAAGAGGACAGAGAAGGCAAGGAAAACAAATGTCTCTTGCTTCATCATTTCATTCCTCATCTGCCATTTTGGGCTTGAAGTCTTTTCTGGGAAGACATTGTGCTACTGATGACCTCGATGACTTTAAATGGCATGAGAGTCTCTCAAATATGCAAGACCAACTGTGAGGTTTCAGCTGCATGAATAGCCAAGTCTTTAAAGATAAAGAGTTTAGCGTTTTCCCTACAGCTACTTATGAGGCAAGACTTATCTTGTCATCATTTCTTGAATTGTCTGTTTTCTCCAATCTATTTCCCATTGTCACTCCCTGACTTGAGATCACCTCGTTTTAGCGGCCTCTGAACAGATGTCCGTATCTGCGATGTGCTCTCACCAGGGTGAATTATCGAACATGTCCACAGATCGGTCATTGCTTCATAGCTGCAATGAGGTGATACCTGGGTGATGCCTGATTGTTAGGCTTTAATTTGTGGACAATCTATTGGGAGGAGCTAATGGCTTTTGCAAGAATGATACTTGGAATCCACATGCTAGGTCTAGGTAGCAGAATTTCTAATGGTGATTTTTTGCTAGCATTTTAATGTTACATTTTACTGATAGAGTATAAGGTGGTTGTGATTGGGGAATATGAAGTTTGGTAGCCCTACTTGATATGTTCCAAGGCCTAGCAGGACTGTACTGTGGACAGACCAATGACAACCATTGCCACTAATCAGGGGCATTTTCAGTGAAGGAATGGAAGACTCACTAAACATCCCACAGCTAAATGTCCTGGGTGAATAATAGATTCATTGAGCTTGTTAGAGCAGACAGTAGCCTGTTTGTGTCTGTGTCTTCAGTTTCAGTAATTCTCAAACTTAGTCCTTGTGCACTAATTCCCTGCTTTCAACTTGCTCCTGTCTAATTCTCTTTCCAAATAGCTAAATGGATACTGTTTTAACATTTCTCCTCTTTAACAATGTTGACCTTTGATCTCAGGATGAATCCCAGGCTCCTCATTCCCGTTTTACTGACCTGCTTTATTTTCTACTTCCTTCGCCTTCACATTTTAAAATTTAGCCACACAAAATTGCGGTTAATTCCTAGATTAAGCCTTGGTCTCTCAAGCCTCTTGACTTTTTCTCATTTTGTGTTTTTTCATTGCATGAAATACATCTTTCCCACCTCTGTCTGGGTAATCTCTGCCCATTCTTCAGATTTTGTCTGTTAGGTTGTTTCCCCTAGTCTTGATTGGTTCACCTTCCTACGTGTTCCCATAATGCCTTTTACTTCACTTTTCATGTGGTTCCATGTAGTTTTTATGCTGTCTGATAAAATCATATTTACTTTTGCATATCTTCTATTTTTTTTAAATTTCAGAATGTTAGGGGTTATAGATGCTTTGTTTGAATACTTCGTTTTTGTACAGACTGAGTCAAGTTGTACACATACCTTTGCCCCTTCACCCAGACAGTGTGCATTGTACCCAATATATGGGAATCTAACCATCCCTTTCTTCACCCTCCCCCAGCTTTATTTTCATTGAGATTTACTCCCATATGTATGTGTATCTTCTATTTGACTATACGTTCTGTCAGGCCAGGGATTGTATCTAACTTGTTCATGGTTTATCGTTTAGCAGGTGGTAGCAAATATTAATGAATTAGTAAGAATTGGCTGATGAGTGAATAAATTAGTAAGAAGAAGCACAAATATTTAAGAAATGAGTCAAGCAAATAAAACCAACAAGACAGTCTTTCCTTATGATATTTTTTATCTTAGAGGTAGCTGCATGCTTATATTTTAAAAAACAACTTTTACGTGGCCATGGTGAGGTCAAGTAATTGGCTTTGACATGAACACTCTAATTCATATTAATTTCCCCTATGTTCTACAACCTTTATAATCCTGCAGTTTAAAAACTCAGTAGTTGAAAGACTTTAATAGACAGTGTCTTCCAACAACTATATTTCTACATACATTGGCCAATTATCCGTTGCAAGCTTGGGGATTCTTTGGGCTGGCAAGGGATTATATTAACCCAGACTATAATCATTTTTTTTTTTTGGCATAAATAAAGTCAAGCAGTTAGCAAGAGGCCAAAGGCTCAGCAGCCATTTCAGTACAATTTGGACGGATGCAGATGAAATTATGGAGTCACATTTTACTTGTTGGATGCTGTCCCAGTGATGAGCTTAGTCACATCAGAGAGTTCAGAGAGATCAGACGCGGAAGTAGGAAGAGGATACATGGTTCTAAGGAATTACTCCACGGCAGGATGGGCTTCCTTTTGCTCTGACCAACAAAGAGACTAGCTCTGAACCTCTCTGATCATATGATCCTATGTGTATTAAAAAAAATTCTCCAATGTTTCCAAAACATTAATTATATTCTCTTTGCAGAGTTTTGCACTTTTGCAGCTGGTAGGGTGGGGAGGAGAGGTGGAGAGAGATGGGGGTGGGGGAATGGCTAATTCAGACCCTGTAATTATTTCAGGACTGGAAACAGAATTGAAATGACCCAGATGGTTAGCCTAATAAAGCTGATTTAAAATTCATGCCAAGAGGAATCAGAACCATGCTTCTCTCTCTATGGAGTGAGTGAGTGTGTGTGTCTGTGCGCACATGCGTGTACGAGTGCTTGTGCATGCATGATTGAGTTTCGGCCAGAGAGGGCTTGGAGTTCTTGGAATGGAAGGTTAAGATGGACACGCATGGGAAAGAAGTCACAGCAAAACATAGAGCCTTTTCCTGGGATGGTCTCGGCAGGCCTACCGCCCTCTCAATTGTACCAGTATGAGAAATCCCCTTTCCTTTGGATTTTAAAGCAGACTCTATTTGCTGGGAGTGTATTGTGCCTTTGGATAGGGTGCTTAAGGGAGATGCAAAAGAATGGGGGACATCTAGACTGCTGACTTGTGCCAGGGCATTTGTCCAAAACTCTGTTTCTAGCAGAAATCACATACTGTGCAACATTTGGGAGCAACCGTGACAGTCACCTTGTCTTCGAACTTTGATTCATCAGCCTCAACTGATGAATACAATAACTGTGTATTAAAAAAAATTCTCCAATGTTTCGAAAACATTAATTACATTCTCTTTGCAGAGTTTTACACTTTTGCAGCTGGTAGGGTGGGGAGGAGAGGTGGAGAGAGATGAGAGAGATGGGGGTGGGTGAATTTTTTTAAGCCATGAAGCAAAGGGCAAGGGTAGGGCTCAAAACGCATACCAAATTTACTGAGGCTTTAGAACAATAAAAGGATTTTTTTTCTTTTAAGTAAAGGACTTGATATATGTAAGTCTTCAGAACAGTGCCTAGTGCATACCACATACTAATTGTTTATTAGCTGTTATTATTTTATTATCCACTTAACATCTTAGCTGTGAGTCTTACCGTGCTTATAAAACAAAGGTATTTCTTTTTTCTTTCTTTCTTTCTTTCTTTTTTTTTTGCAGTTTTTGGCCAGGGCTGGGTTTGAACCGCCACTTCTGGTATATGGGGCTGGCGCCCTACTCCTTTGAGCCCCAGGCACTGCCCACAGAGGTATTTCTTTAATAAACAAAAAGAGCTATGAGCTTTTGCTGGACTTGAAGGGAGCCGGACCTGAGAACTGACTATGGCAAATGTGCCACCTTGGGTACTTGAGAATAGCCTTAATTTTCTTATTTGCAAAATAAGTGTAGAACAGTGTGGAGTATTCCTAGACTGCTTCCCTCCGGTGGGGGAAAAAAATAGCATTTACTGCCTTTGTACTATATGTTATGATTGTGTGGTATTTTATGTATTTGACTTCATTTAATCCTCACAATTCACTTCTGAATTTGGCTTTATTAAGATGTTGAAATTCATAAAACCCAGGAAACTTCATAGAATTAGCAACGTTTCACTTTTTTGAGCACCTCTTAGGTGCTAGGCTTTCCACATGTCATATCTTTTTATTTCCTATGGATACACTGCAGGGTGTATTATTATTATTCAAGTCTAGAAATGAGGCAAGTGTGGCTCAGGAATCACCAAGATCACCTAGCTGGGAAGTGCTGGAGCAAAGATTTGAACTCATGACTCTTCAGCTCTTAAATCTGTGATCTTACAGATCTTACAGATTTGAAATAGAGCTGCCTTGTGAGATTGCCTTCCTATGTTAAGCCATATTGGTTCTACTTCTACTTGAATGAGTCCAAGATGCATTTGCTTGATAATACATTCTACTGACATTATTTAAGGGAATAAAAATCATCCTAGGGAAAAGTATGCTCCAAAGCACAGCTTGCCACATGTGCAGAGGAGGAGAAATTAAGAAGAAAGCAAATTGATGAGGGCTTCCAAAGATGTGGCAACATAAACAATCTCTAAATCAGAGCGGTGACATGGTATTGGCCAGAGAGTACACAGAGTGTGTTTGTGTGTTGGGGGAACCAGGGAGATTTCAGCAGTGAAGGCTCTTGACTGATAAGACAAAAATGTCTATTGTCCCTAATCAGACAAATGCAAATCAAAACCACTCTGAGATGTCACCTAACCCTAGTGAAAATCAGGGTCCCAAAGCTGCAGATGCTGGTATGGATGAGGAGAAAAGGGGACACTCCTCACTGTGGGTGGGACTGCAAACTAGTACAGCCTCTATGGAAAGAAGTATGGCGAGTCCTCAAAGAACTAAAAGTAGACCTTACATTTGATTCTGTAATTTTATTATTAGTTATCTACCCAGAAAAAAAAATCATTTGCCATAAGGACATTTGCACTTGAATCTTTACAGCAGCTCGACTCACAATTGCAAAGATGTGGAAACAACCAGGAGCCCATCAAACGGAGAATAGATTAATAAACTGTAGTATATGTATACTGTGGAATACTATTCAGCCATAAAAAGATGGAGACTTTGCATATTTGTATTTAACTGGATGGATTTGGAGAACATTCTCCGAAGTAAAGTATCTCAAGAATGGAAAAGCAAGCCTCCCATGTATTCTGTACTAAGCTGAAACTAGTAGATCAACAGCTATGGGTATAGAGGAGAAAAACAATTAAAATCAAGAAGGGGGGCCTTGGTAAGTTACCAAGGGTACAACATAGGGGTATATGGCACACTTCCTGGGTGAAGGACTCAAGTAACCTAATCATGGGTACTCTCATATTAACGGGGATGGGGGAGGAAGGGAGAGATACATTAAATAAAAATAAAACAAAACAAAACAGCCAAGGCTACTGCTCACATGGGCTTCCTCTCTGATGTACAGGGCTGGGTTAAGGATAGGCAGTGGGAATGGGCAGAGTGACGCCCCCCCAGACATGTCCTGCTGCTCAGTGGGCACGGTCCAAGTGTATTCCCTCCCTGGCCTTGTATTTGGGAAGAGATTGCCTTGGGAAATTCACTGGAAGCAGGGGTGTGGCAGGATTGTTACTTTGGTTTGAGTTTGGAGTCCCTGGCTCCTGCTTGGCTGCAGGGCTCCCCCTGATGAATTGCTCACAATGAAAGCGTATGTCTCCTGGGCTAGACAGTTCACCCGAGCTCCAATGCAGCCTCTTTTCTCACTGTGTAACCCTCAGCAAGTCATTCTACCTCACTGAACTCTGAAGATAACTGTGATCACCTAGCTCCCAGGGATCCTACGAGGAATAGCTAGTAAACATGAATGTAAGTGCTCCATAAATGTTAAGCAAATGACATTAATCCTCCCATGGATTGTGGCGTGCCTGTCCTGTCTGCTAAATCTCTCTTCAGTGACGCAAACCTAGGGCCTCAGAAACACAGTTTAAACCACAACTACAAAGCAGATCATGTTAGGGGGTATCAATCCAGAAGAGCAGGCGAATGGAAAGATGTAAAGCTGAAAAACCACCATTAACTCACTGTCTTACACTCTGGAGTCTGCAGCACGCGTCACTAGGTGCTTCAGCCACACTTCTGTGTGAAAGTCACTCCCTCGGATTGCAAATCCTCACTTGTCTCTTTCTTTCTAAACAAAATTCCATTCTGAACTTTATGATACAAATTTTTGCATATTTTCAAAAGAAAAATTGTGCTGGAAGTGCAGAATAAAGACAGTGGATGCCTTTGCCCAAACTTCCTCTGAGCCTGGTTCAAACAGAATTGCTCAGCTGTTGGCAGCGATCTGTGAAGCCGCTGGCTACCCTGGGTTCCTAAATGCTTCCAAAAGCTGTTGGAAATTGTTGTAATAGGAAGCAGAAGGGGAACAGCCTTGTCTGCTGCAGGGGAATTTGGGGTTCCAGTTGCTGGCTCTTCCTCTTACCAGGCACACCTCACATTGGCTTTGGGCAACAAAGCTTACATTTCTGAGGTTTTAGGTTATGTGTTGATAGTGAAAATGCCTCCTCTACTGCAATTCCATTACATTAGTCTTCAATATACAAAGGGTGAACTGATTATAACCCAAATAGTACTCCCTGCCTGCCTGCCTTCATTTGGCAACACGCAGAGTTCTCTTTTAAGATGGAGTTACCTGTTTTCAGTTACCTGTAAGATATTTTGTTAACTATTTTAAAATTAGGATGGGGAAAGATACTTTTGTTTAAAGATGGGACTTCTATTTCAAATGGTATATAAAACCAGCACATTGTACCCCATGAGAAAAATATATAAAGATGGGTTAGCTGGGCATTGTGCGGGCACCTGTAGTCCCAGCTCCTCGGGAGGCTGAGGCAAGAGAATCACCTAAGGCCAGAAATTGGAGGTTGCTGTGAGCTGTGCTGTCATGGCACTCTACCAAGGGTGATAAAGTGAGACACTATCTCAAAAAAAAGGAATTTTGAGTGGTGTCTGAAGCTCAGTGATAGGGCGCTGGCCCCATATACCCAGGGTGGGGGGTTCAAACCCAGCCCCAGCCAAACTGCAACAAAAAAATAGCCACGTGTTGTGGTGGGTACCTGTAGTCCCAGCCACTTGGGAGGCTGAGGCAAGAGAATTGCCTAAGCCCAAGACCTAGACATTGCTGTGAGCTGTGACGCCACTGCACTCTACCGAGGATGACAAAGCAAGACTCTGTCTCTAAAAAAATAAAAAAATAAATAAGTAAATAAAGATGGGACTTCTTGGTCTCATTTCCAAGCTGAGTGGTACTGTTTCTGGAAGCTTTCTTGTCCTATTTTCTATGACACCACACTTTCCTGGTCTTTGTGCACTTCCTTGACTATTACTCACCAATTTCTTTCTGCTTCTTCCTCTGCTGAACCTCTGCATTTTGGATTGATTCAGTCAGTGCCTGGTTTTTGGCCATCGTCTCATTTTGAACCCTCTCCCATTATATATGGAAAGATCATTAAATATTGATCACCCCTAAATGTATTGCTTGACCCCTGACCTCTGCTTTGATTTTGAAGATTCATGTACATGTAACAACTGTCTACCTGATTTTTTCCACTTGGTTATTAAATTAAAAGTACCAAATTAACATGTGCCAAACTGAATTTTGGTTTCTCCTTGCCCAAACCTGCTTCTCTCCTAGTCTCTCCTATCTTCCTTTTTAAACTATTTATTTATTTATTTATTATTATTATTATTTTTTTTTTTGAGACAGAGCCTCAAGCTGTCACCCTGGGTAGAATGCCGTGGCATCACAGCTAACAGCAACCTCCAATTCCTGGGCTCAAGCGAGTCTCCTGCCTCCGCCTCCCAAGTAGCTGGGA
>CAUYRH010042297.1:0-19842 GCA_963574655.1 Perodicticus potto | reverse complement strand
CTCACTCTCAGATGCATTCTAAGCAGAGGAGAGGCCCATTGACCAGAAGAATCTAGAGAGGAGCTGAAATAATTAATGGATCTTCCTAAATTCTAAGTTTCCTCCTTCTGCAAGAAATGTCTTTAGATGTTGTAAAAAAGAATTAAAAGCCATTGAAATTCAACCGAAACCGAAAGTCAAAGGGCTTAAATAAAGTATGTCTAGGCTGATTTCCTGCATGGGCATAGTTTTAATTAATCTGTATTTCCTTCTTCATCTTTCCACTTTCCTCTCATATACTCTGCATATTTCCCTCCTGAACGTTTCAGCTTTAACCTTGAACTTGGCTTTTTGAGAAATACCGCCACACACAGTATCAATCTTATTTGTCCCTTTTATCAAAGAGAGAATGTAATTTCCATCCAGGTGTTAATCTGTAGATTAAAAGGGATTTCAAATTGCCTTGAGAGGAAAGGTCTAGAATATTCATTGCTGGAAGAAAGAACACCAAATTTGTAGACTTTCACAAGACACTTTTCATACAAATCCTCCCCTCCCGCCCCACCAATCTCTGCTTATGCTTCAGAACTCCAAAGCTGTCTCACTGGTTTGTATTAAAACACTTAATAAAAGTCACTACTGTAAAGGCTTCTATGGTCCAAACCCAGTAATCAGTGCAAGCTGCCTGTCCTATAAGACCTTCCTTATTTAACACAATGCAACATTGCCTGGCCTTCCGGGTCTATAAACATGCCTAATGAGGTCAGCCTGGGAGTAAAAATTCCAAAGGTACTGCTAATTCTCTCATTCATCACTGCAAAACCAGGAAAACTCATTTATTAAGAGGTTAAATGACTCTTGGAAAGGAAGCCTATGATATAATTATTTATACTAGTCAGTGTATATAAAATAAATTTTTCTCAAGGGCAGGTGGGGAGGGAGCTGGGGAATGTTTGTGGCCAGTAAGTATCAATTTTGGACACAGATTTTGCTTAAATTCTGGCTCTGGCTTTACTGAGTGTGTTATTTTAATAAAACTACTCAACCTATTTGTAAAAGATAGATGATAATCCCTACTATTAGCTTTGTAGCTGATGCCAGAAGTATACAAGGTAGACAATATGTCCTACAATAACAACAACAACAATAATAATAAGAATAATTAGTATTTACAGCAAATCTTTATACAGCCCCTACTGTGTGCCAGGTACTGTTTGAAGTGTTTTGTATTTAATCATCAAATTCCCCTTACAGCTCTGTGAGTAAAATTCAGCCCATATTTCTATCTTACTGGTGGAGAAACTAAGGCAACATTATGAGAATTATGCAATATCAGTGAAATGGAAGCTCCCTGAGGACAGGCACTTTTGCTCATGTTCTATTTTCTTCACTGCAGGGGCCTCAACCCCTAGAAGAGTACCTGGCTTAATAGTATTCATTGAATAAATGATGCTTACTCATGCAGTAGAATATTCATCTCAAATTAGGCGCCAAATAATTGGCCTGCCCCTTCCACCCCAATATCTTTTTGGTGATCTGGTATTTATTGAGTGGTTACCATGTACTGTGCATAGGGCTAAGTGTTTTACACTTATTAACTTGTTTAATGCTCATTGTAATTCTTTACAAGCATACTGTCATTTCTTCCATTTCATGGATGTGGACACTGAGGCCCAGAGAGATTCTTACTTGTCCAAGACCACACTGTTTTTTTTTTCAGTAGAGACAGTCTCACTTTATCATCCTTGGTAGAGTGCTGTGGCGTCACGGCTCGCAGCAACCTCCAACTCCTGGGCTTAAGCGATTCTCTTGCCTCAGCCTCCCGAGTAGCTGGGACTATAGGTGCCCGCCACAACACCCAACTATTTTTTTGTTGCGGTTTGGCCGGGTCCAGGTTTGAACCTGCCACCCTCGGTATATGGGGCCGGCACCCTACTCACCGAGCCACAGACACCACCCAGCAAGACCACACTCTTAATAACAGTTATAGTCAGGATTAAAAAGCAGATCTGTTTGATGTCAAATCTCATGTTCTTCATCACCATGCAGTAATGCTATGGAAAGTTCTTAAATTTGAGATTTTAAATTAAAACAGAACTGAACAGAGACTAACACAACTACTCATTTATGGGAGAGAATACTTAGCTACTTTTTAATGTGATAGCGGCTCCTTCTCTTTCTTTTTGCAACTATTTCTCATTTTGCAATTCGGATCCTATTTCAGCACCTGTGACAGCCCTTCCGTGAATACATGTGACCCCTGGCGTATGTCTAAAGTCCTTACCATGCTGTTCAAGGCTCTTCATAAAGTAGCCACAATTTGCTGGCATGTTGGTGGTGGTCAACAGATATTTGTTGAGTAAACAGATCTATTTTACTAACCAATTTCTCAGTATTCCCACATGGGGGCAATGTTATGTCTGCCTTGAAAGTGTTTTATACTCCTTGCATACACCTATGGTGACCAGGACAGGGCCTTGGGGACAGTAGGAATTTAATTATCATTTGCTGAAAGAGTGACAAATTGAAAATGTCTCAAAACTAAAATGTGTCCTGATAATAATTGAGTTCATTTTTTTTCATTTGCGTGGCATTTAATGAAACACTACCAACTTCATATTCTATGCCTCTGGGTAGACATGAAGAGATGAATAAAATATTAACCTTGTAATCTACTTGATTAGATGTAATGTGAGAGAACAGTTAGCCAAACAATAAACTTAAAAACTCCCTGAAAAATTGAACTTAAGGACTTTTAAAAGTTCTAAAAGACATTTATATATACCATGATAGATTCCAAGAATTCAGTTATTTCTTCATAAAACTTCCTCCTAACACTGCATTTTAAAAGTATTTTCTAGGCAATAGGTCATTAATTGTCAGAATTCTTGGAGGAAGATTTCCAGAAAGCATTTCTAGTTTCCGTAGTCTGCTGCTGATGACTGCAATTACACAAAGGAGGAAAACTGCAATAAAATTCAATATTTTGGTGAAAAATCTTCCATATATTAAGATGTATTCTTTCCTGTCTGATCATTCAACCATCCCTTCAAACATCTTTCCATCCATTCATCCATATTCATCCATCTATCTATTTCTCCATCACTCCTCCTGTTTGTCTCTCTAGTCATCTATCAATTATTTTATAAAGCAAGAGACCGAGACCAGGAAAAGTGAAATGTACAGTGCCAAGAATATAGCTGGGATGCAATAAACATTGGCTATTACTAATATTATTAACTTATTTAGTATCTTAGGCTATTTGGGCTGCTATAACAAAATGCCTTAAACTGGGTACTATATGAATAATAAAACTTTATTCCTAGCAGTTCTGGAGGCTGGGAAGTCCAAGAGCAAGGTTCTTGTAGAGTCTGTGTCTGGTGACATCTCACTCTGTTTCATAAATGGTCTCTCTTGCTGCACTTTCCTACAGTGCAAGGGAGGAGCACCACGTCTTCATGTGGGGAAAGGAGCTAACACACTATCTTCAATCTCTAAGGGCCCTGATCCCATTCATGAGGGTGTACTTAGTCAAAGGCCCTACCTATTAACACTATCACCTTCTCTATCTGTAGAAGGTATAGATGGATCTGGGTCAGCAGAGTGCAGTAAGAGAGCTATCCAGGGTGGGGTGGGAAAGACACGCTGGAAGGCAGGAAAGAGGTGGAGGGGAGGACGAGGGTGCCTGAAGGGCAAACCACATTAGACAGAATGAGAAAGTGGTTGCAGGTGTGAGAGAGGGAGAGAGCATCATGGGAGGAACATAAATGCATTTGGTACAACAACTGGGTTTTAATGAGCTCTTCCAAGAAATGAAGACACCTCTTCTCTCACCGTTAGCAGGGAGGCCCCAACCAATAAATCATAATAACCAAAGTGCAAAAGGGGAGAGGATGCCTTGGCAGGGAAGATCTCTGCAGTTCCTTTGAAATTGAAAAGGAATTACAGAAATAGAGATTGGAATTCAAAGAAGAGCATGCCGAAATAAAATTCATTTTTATATGAAATTGCCCATCGGGGTCTAACCAAGCACAGATTTCTGCATGGACGGATGGAAGAGGAAGAGCCTGACTGATTTAGGGCCATGTGGTGTCCCTTAATGTGCCCTTAAGGTTCTCCAATTACAGCCATGTGTGGTAGAATGGGTGTGGACTTCAGTGTCAGGACTCACCAGCCATGAGAACTTCCTCAGGGTATCAAATCTCTGAGAGACTCAATACTTGACTAAAAGTGGGGGTGGTAAGTTCTAACTCACACAGCTATTGTGAAGATTAAAGAGGTTAAATGAGAAACACATGTAAAGAGCTTATCACATTATTGGATGTGAGGCACAGGACAGTTGGCACACGGTCAGAGTGAGTGCTCTTCCCTACGCTGCAGGAGTTCTTCCTGTCCTGTCTGACCCCTCTCTGGCCCAGAGAATGAAGAATTATCTGGTGAAAAGTCCTTAGAGGCTTCCTGTTGCCTTCAGATTAGAAATCTGAACTTTCTCATTCAATGATTCCAGGTCTCCTATGTTTGACTACAGCCACCTTTTCATACTCACCATGCCCCAAATACCCGTTACTCCCCAGACATCAACCTTTGACTCAAGCCCAACAAATAATCCTTGTTGGGGTCACCTCTGGCTCCAAGTTCTTTCTTGCCCATAGGTCAAGTGGTTTTCACCTTCAATCATGTGTTGACCTCTGCCTGGAATGTCTGTCTTCTCTAGAAGTCATTCCATTTGTGATTTGGACTGATCTAAGTAGAGAGGAGCAAAGGGAAAGTGGGTAATGATGTCACCAGTGGTGGTGGGAATAGCATGTCTATATAGGGAGATGTGCTGGTGGGGAGATGGAGTAGGGCAGATAGTGGAGCACAGAAGAAAGAGAAGGAGCAGGTACAGGAATCAGGAAATTGGTATCCTAGAGACAGCCTGGAAAGCCCTCATGTCGGAAGTTGTTAGAGGTTGGGTGGAGATGGGCAAGACATGGACGACTCACCATTTCAAGGCCAGTAAGGGGGCGCTGGAGAGGACTGAAGACCTATCCAGATTCCTTGAGATGGCTGCACTGCCTGTCATCACCTGGCCTCTGCTGCTCAGCCCAGCTTCACTCCTCATCGATGCCCACTGAGCTTTGCCCACTGTCTGTCTTCCTACCCCCTTCTCACCCTCACCTTCTGCTCTTTGCTTTTTGATAACTCATGTCTTTCCTTCAGCCTGGAGTGTTTCCTTGCTTTGTCCATTTATTTACCTTTAAAACTGCAGCTCTGATGCTTCCTCCAAAAGTCTTATTCAAAAGAGCTGCTTTGCAGCCACCCTTCCCTTTACTCCAGTCTCTCCCATCTCAATGCTAGGCCTGCTCTTCCTCAGGCTTCAGCTGTTATAAGCAATCTGATTCGTGCTTTCCACATATGCCCTTGTTATTTGCTCCATCACTGTAGACTTCCAAGTATGGTGACTATGGTTTACTCACCTGTAAAGTCTCAGTACTTAGCTTGCCATGCAGGAGATATTGCCATGTAAGAGATGCCTTGGTAATATTTATTAAACCAAACTGATTATCTTAGGAAAATTTGTTGACATGAAAAAATGTAAAGCTTTCAGGCAAAATTCTAGGGATGACAGTGACTTTACTACACAAAGAGGGTGGAGTTGAACAAACAGTTCAATGGGTGTAGTACATATTGTTGCATAGACCAATGCAATAGTATCTATTACAAAATAAAAATAAGTGGTGGCCCCACTATATGAAGTTATAAGTCAAGTATAATTACTGCTGGTTTTGTGTAAATCAAGCTGTCACTATGATTGGGGTCTGAAAATGTTGACATTTCACTCAAAACCTGAAGGCTAAGAAGGAAGCTGGTGAGGTAAAGAGGTACAACAAGGAAAACTTCTCAACAGAAAGATTCTTATGTATTGGCTTTTGCTGTGTAACAAACTGCCCATAAACAACAAATATGTATTATTTCTCAGAGTTCTACAGTTTCTTCTATGTAGTTTTGTGTTCAGGGATGGCTTAGCTGATCTCTATGGAAAGCTGGCACCTTGATTAGGCTGGATGGTCTAAGGCAGCTCCATTCACATGTATAGTGGTGATAAGAAGTTTGGTATAAAACACCTCAAATGGGGTGCCTCATCTCTGTGTCAGTGGTGTCTCATCTTCTGGTAGGTTTGTTGAGCTTGTTTATGTGGTTGTTTCAGTGTTCCAAAGAGCAGCAGGAGCAAGCAAGCATCAGCGGGTGAGTATCTGCCTGGAGCACATTTTTTACTTTTCTGTGGCCAAAGCAAATCGTGTGGCAAAACTCAAAGTCAGTTTAACAAGGGATGGAGAGAGTGAGAACAGAGAGGTACATATCACTGGGGTAAATTGAAGTGACAGTCAACCATCTTTCAACCCTTTCTGGAGATGGTCAGAGTAAGGCATGACTGGACCCTGAGAGTGGAGGGTAGATGAGGATGAGAAAGCAGGCATGATGCAGTCCTGTGATTTTACCACTGGGCAGTCAAATGTGAGCAGAAGTGATGCATGTCACTTGTAGGCAAATAATCTAATTGGCTAGTGATATTAAATCACCCACCTTTCTCCTACCACAGCAATCACAGAGGTTCATCCAAAGAGGAGGCACACTGAACCCTCACATGGAGGATAGTTGACCCAAGAGTTACTCAGATGCCCAGCACACTTGGTGTGAAGGGGAAATGTGCCTCTGTTGTGTTAAGGGAATTGTTTGTTATTGCAGCATATCCCCACCCTCAGTGACTAGTACGGAAGTAAAAAGCATAGACATGTTGAACCCAGGGAGATAGATGATTTTATTTGAAGAGAAAAGGTTACTAAAGTGAAGAAGTATGACCAGAACCACATCTAGGGTAACCTCAACATTTACAAATTAGGTAGTGGATGAGAAGCTAGCAAAGTCTGTCATGACACAGACAAGTCTTCAATGAACACTGCACACCTCCTAAAGTTTTGTCTATGAATTCATGTGCAACAGGGACTGAAGGTTTCCATCTGCACAGACCTACCTCCAAGGGAGGCAGCTGCCCCTTTTGAGTTTTCCTGGATCTCTCAGTCACTGAATTTACCAAGGAGTCATGGAGAGGATATACAGACCTGTGGTCAAAAAAACTAAACAAAGTTCTGGTGGATGCAATGTCACAACATCTCTTTTATGTAAAGGGGGCATCTTTAAAGCTGAGGAAAGGATCAGTGGAAGAGCATTCCTTATCATTTTTATTTTCATCTTCCTCTCCTGAGTTTGTCCAGCAAGCTTCCAGAAAACACAGGCTTGCAACCCTGTTGGCATTTTTGATTACCCTCCCCAAGCAGGAAAATGTAAAATATTTTCAGAAATCCATGACTTATAATATAAAGCTCAAGTGATTAGGAGTCTGAGAGTTGACTTTGTTTCCTAGGGTCATTTGCTGTAGAAAACTCTTGCTTTCATTCTCCAAAGGTATCCTAAGAATTGTTGAACAGTACACTTTACCCCTGCAGTGGATGTCTGCAAATTGTAATTGCTTTCAGCTTCTCAATCTGCCCTTATGATTCTCCTGGGCTTGGAAGAGGCTGCCAGAACATGAAACTCTGTGATTCTTGGGTGGAGGATGTGCTGACCTCCTCATGCTGTGTGTCCCAGCTGTGCTGATTTTGTTTTTCTGAGAAGCAGCATGGAAGGCATGGTCTAGTTCAACTTCGGACCACTCAAGACTAGCTCTGCCAAAATAAGTCTGTATTTCATGTCAAATTTCACATCAAACGCAGGTGGCAAGAGATGATGACACTCCTGGGAGGAATCTTCCATCCTCACCTCTATGTTCCAGTGTCATAAACAAATCTGGGGATTTGGCTCTGGAGCTAGACTGTTCTCTTGTGGGCAATTAACCCAAGATCCAGTTTTTAAACTTCAAGATTCAGTTTCCCTTGACCTGAACAAGACAGGAGCACTGTCTTATCCTGAGGGCCCACCTGTGTTGAGAAACTGCAGAGAACTCCATCTTCACTCCACTTTCTCTCATGTTTTTCTCTATTTGGAAAGTTCTTTGTTGCTGTATCTGGCCAGGCCTTGCTTGTTCTTTAATAGTCACTCCACGGGTCCCCTCTTTCAGAAAGAATCTTTGATGCCTCTTCTCCCTCCTGTCTGAGTTGGCTGCTCCTCCTGTGCTTCTAGGGCCCCTGGGTCTATGTTTTCAAGGTATTTGCTGCCCTTGTATATACAGGGCTGCCAGCCTCTCAGCTTGTGCTGTGCCCTATGCTGGGACTTCATGCATAAGATCTAATGCAAAGCTCACAACCCAGAAAGGCGAGTGCCATTATTTTAAGGTGAGTGGCATTTTAAAGAGGAGGAAATGGGAAGGTTGCAAAGACTAAGTAACTTGCTCAGGTCATACGGTTAGCAACTGACACTTTAGATGTAATCAAGGCAGCCTAATTCCTTATTCTACTAGCTGTTCCTAACCCCCAAGTCCCTGACTCCTTATAGTCAGAGACCATGATGTGTGCATCCTTGAGCACCCAGTGACGTGCTTGGTACATGATAAGAACTCTAGAACTGAATGGAAGACTTGCCACAGACTAAAGCAAGTCACACATAGGTCTATTTCTTTTAAGGCAGCAAGTTCTTTAGGAACATGGGCTATAGGTTTTTAAGTTGATGCTGAGTCCACAGAAAAGTCCCTGGCATAGAACAATTAAAAAACAACAGAAGAATAATTAACATAACAATGAACTTGTTTACAACATGCCAGGTGCTACTGGAGGCACTTTTGTATCTATTAGTTTTTAATATTTGTAACAGGCAAGTTCTGGTATGATGCCTGTTGTGCAGACAAGGACATCGAGGCACAGAGAGGTCAGTGATTTGGTCGAAGTTGCAAAGCTAGAAAGTTACAGGTCTGGTCCATGGTCCCACAGACAGTGGATAGTAAATGGTTGTCAGCAAATGTAATAATGGGTGTGTGGCATTCTGCAGTTGGTTTCTAGCAATAGAGCTTCCTCCTTATCCGCTGGAGCATGTTGGGACAAAAAATTGGCTGACGTGGAAGCTGAAGTCCAAGGCCCCTTCCCCGTGGTTCAGCTTGAGTTCTTGCAGAGGTATGATGCGAGAAGGTAGTAGCACGGTCCCTTCTTATTCTACTGATGAAAGAGGCAACATTGTGACCACAGGTGGTGGAGAACCACTGCCCTCCGTCACGTGTGGAGAGACAAGAAGAGGAATGGGAAGGAACAGAAAATGCGCAGGACTGCACCGTGGGGCAAATCCTGCCTGGGAAGCAGAATCAAAACCGACCACATCCCACAGGACTCTCAAAGATTGCCCAGCTCCATCACCTCATTATGGAGAAGGGGAATGAGGCTCAGAGAAGTTGCTGACTTGCTCAGCATCACACAACACCCTGAGGAGTGTTTTCAGAAGCACAATCCTCCTCAGAACAGTTAGAGGAAAAAGAATTCAGCTGCTCAAGGAGGACAAATGGCAGTTTCCTGTGACCTTTGCTGGTACCAAGCATGGTGGTAGGCTCCATAACTCCCCATTTCATTTAACCCTCAAGCCTGGAGCATCTGAAAGGTCATGTTTCGGATGAAGAAATGCAGACTCTGAGATTCATTTGCCCACTCTCATGCAGTTACTATGTATTTGAACCAAGAGATTTTGAAAGTGTCTATTGTGTGTGGCGTTTCTTCAGTTTCCAAGGTGGAATAATTATTTAGACCTAGATCAACTTCTTGACCATTGCCTTAGCCATAATTCAAAAAATGACTCAAAAATTCACTGAAGTTAGTGCTATGATAACAATAAAAAAGACTTCTTTACCTCTTGACTCCTTTTTTTCCTTTCCAAGTGTGTTATTTTCAAGAGCTAAATGTGCTGGCTGCTTCCATTCAAAGCCACAGACAGTCATTCTTCACTTAGTCTAGGGGTTGAGTCCAGCTCAAACACAGATGAGAGGGAGTGACTTGCTTAACATCACACAGCATGTGGCCTGGGGAACTAATTCCATGATGTAGTGAGCAGCCCCTCCTAGGAGTGTTCTCTCTGTGAATCTGGAGATGCTCGGGGTTTTGAGTGATTCCAGCCATGGTGTAGACTTGGATCTTCCACTCTCGGCAGACCTCTTTGTTCATATGCAGAAGGTGAGATTGAACAGTCAGGTGTGGGTCATACCTATTGCCTTGGTCCTTCTGGAGTCCATGGCTCTTTGTATTGGCCTGTTTCAATTCAGCTTCGTTCTCCTTTAGTGTGGAAGGAGAGGTTGCTATTTCTGGCCTGGGGTGACAAGCTCTGCCATTTGACTGAAACGAATCCACTAAAATTTGCTGCTTTAGTAAAACCTTTTATTAGGAGGCCACTGTAGCAAGGAAGGTGTGGGGTAGGGGTGGGGAGAAATGTATCATGGGCACCATCCCTAATAAATGGGCAAGAGACAGGTCTTCTCTGATCACTATTTAAATGTCAAGGTTCCCACTGGCTTTGCTACATTGCAGAGCGTCTCCAGGCAGCGAGCTGATGGAAACAGTGAGAGAACTTGAATACTCTCTGGAGAAGAAGCAGGAAGTTTGAGATATGTTTTCCTTTGGCCTCGCCCACAATTTATTGAATGTTATCTTTCCAAATCACTTAACTTCTTCATAGCTCAGATTCCTCAGCTATCAAGAGGAAAGGATTTCATCGGCCCTTTTCAGCACCCTGTGGGATGTTGCTGAAGACCCATTCGTGTAAACCTGAACACATTCTGTGATCTTGGGACCCGTGTGATGCAAAAGAAGGGCGAGCAAAGCTCCTTAATTTACATAACAAGCATCCATGAGGTACCCGCAGATGTGAGACCTCGTTCTGGGCACTGATTCACTGCTATCATGCTATTTTATGTATTTCAATTATCTTGAGATCTTTAAATATGTCTGGCTTGATCTGTTGTTTGGCACTCACTTGCCGAAGGGAATTTGGGGCCCCAAATGACGCCATCTCCGCTTCTTGTTTTTATTCAATTACAGCGGCAACCTGCATAATACAAAATCCCTTCTAAGCCATAAGTCAGAGATGACAGCTTGGACTCATTTCCTGAGTCCCATATTTCTATTTCAGAGAAGTTAGGGTCATGGCAAAGAGCTGGCAGGGCACATAGACACCACGAGAAAGCAAACCTGTGACTAGTCATTAGTGACAAGACTCCAGATGACACCACACACATATGCCCCTTTTCCCAGTCATCACCTTTAATTCTGGGGGCCTTGTCTCAGGGCTCCTTCTGCACATGCATTCCCAGTACGGAGTGTGTGTCTCCTATCAGCACAAGCCTCCCTGATGTAACGCGTGTGTGCACGTGTGCACATGTTCTTGTGTGCATGCACGCATGTTCCTGGGCGATGATGCTCCAGTGGCTCAGAGGATGTGGTGCAATCTCCAAGTTCATGCCAGACCTGCTGTACAAAGCTGGGTGCTGACCAAGTTCTCTGGAACACCATTTGTCATTGCCACAGATCCATTTTTCCATTAGCATCCGAAGCCATTATTTGCCAGGGAAGACCCAGCCACTTGTCCTGTGGCTCTGAGTCACGTTGTTCTCCTGATGGGTTACATAACATCTTGAAAGTTAGTTGTAATAAATTTGGTAACTCCCTTGTCTCCCAGCTACCATTATGATTTCACCTGTGTTCTGAATAGATTAAAGAATCTTCTTTCTTTCTTTCTTTCCTTTTTTGTAAAGGTTTGCATCAGAGACTGCATTTATGTCTTCACAATTGATCTAAGCAGACAGCATCCTGAGACTGTGGCATAGGTTCCAAGACACTTCTCACTCAGACCCTCAAGAAAACAGCAGGGCTGCAATTACTCATCCCCTTCAGCCTGTCAGAAAGGAAACAGCTCACGAGAGGCAGAGAGTTGTTATGTGAATTTCCATAAGATTGCAGGCCGAGACTATTACATGTCACCACTTCTCAAATATTGAGGGAAAAAACCTCCAACACCCTCTATCATTTCCCTGTGTAAATGTAATCTGCTCTGCTATTGATCCAATTCACTGAAGAAATTGTATTTAGTTGCTTAGAAAATTGTAAAACCATCTACTAGCAAATATTGCACTAGCAATAGGGTTTGGTCTGTGACCTTGTGGTTCTTGCTCCATGCATTCTGCTACAACTGAGTCTGCAGACAGAGTTTAAAGGGTCTAGGAAGTAGGAAGCATGGAAGGAAACAGGTCTTAATTAGTGGCTTCGTTCACTGCTTCAGGGAAGAAATCTTGCACAGATTTGTCTTGCTCTTGTCCTGGAGTTCTGTTTGCTATGTATCTATCCCTCTTTCAGATAATAGTGTTCTTTCTTTTTGGAGGTTATTCTTCCCTACTCTGTGTTCTGGGGTTCCTGCCCTCTGCTCAGAGATGCTAATCTGTTTCATACTGACCAATCAGAGCACTAGCTCCTCCTGGCCACAATGATTGGGTCAGAGATGGACACATGATCCAAGAAGGGCCAATCATGGTCTTCACTGGGATTCACACATGGACATGAGGAAACAGAAGTTCTTTGTCCACCAGCCTTAGCAAACTGGGATGCTGTGAGTCCAAGGATTTGTCTCTTATTACCAAAGAGGATTTATCTGGGAATGAAGCCAAGAAGAGGCAAGTGGAGCCGAGGGATGGAGGGAAGACACAGCCAGGAGCACCTCCCACGAGCCCTGATTGCATCAGCTAAGCCTGGATTAAAATCATCCAGAGAACTCATTCTTGGACACTTTATGATGAAATCCAAACACAACTAACCTGACCTTTTATTAGCTTAGGTCAAGTCAGATTCCTATCATTTGCAGTTGAAAGAGATCTGAAAACATTTGTTATATGCCAAGAGATTGGCTGGACACCTTCTTCTCTGTATCTCTTTTAACCCTCACAGCATCCATGAGCACAGGACAACATCATTCCCATTTTACAGCTGTGGATACAGAGGTTGGGAGAGGAGCGAGTGCTCACCCAGTCCCTGTGGCTTGTGGGTAGCAGATCTGGTTTCACCCAGGCGGTCTGAGGTCTCTTTTCCCCATTACAGGGGCTCTCTAAGTCCTCGCTATCTTCCAGTTTCATCTCAGAAAATCCAGCTAAGCGGTGCATGTTGTCAGCACAGGAAGGCTGCAAGGAAGTGGAAGTGAGGCTGCCAGAGAGGATGCGGAGTCTGCACCATGCAGAAGAGAAACCAGCTTCCCTTCCAGATGTTCACGTATCCACAGCGAGTTTCCCCCTGGAACTTCTGTCAGACTGCGTTTTACATAAAAATTAATGTGTCCATTTCTTGGATCATGTGTCCATTCTGTTTTAAATCTGATTGGGTCAGCCTTACAAAATATGCCCCAAGGAATTGTCATGGTGAGAAGGTGAGGAAATAATTTGCAGGTAGAGGTCACTCTTGATTTCCTTCCACAACTGGATAGGACAGATGAGGATTAAATTCAATTAGGAAAGACAGTTTTCAGGGTTCACTTTCCAGGAGCATAAATCACTACTCACTCAAATCTCTTGGAGGGATTAGCTATGGCTTTTTATGCCTATCCATTGTCAATTCTCTAGCATTTGTCCAGGAGATATTAATTTGGAAAAGGGAACTATTAAAATGATGGTGTAGAAACACAAGCATCCAGGCTGCTCTCAACTCTCACATTCAACCAAGGCTAGAAGGAAAGGGCGGTAGGAGCTCCCAGACTCTGAAATTGTTCTGTATGCGTCTTCAATACAGAAAGCTATATGGAAAGCAACCCATTTTAGGTACATAAAAGTAAGAATGATGATGGTTATTCTATAAACATCTTTTATGTTCTAGGAACTTGACATGAATTTTCCTAAAATCTAAAAAATGCTGTCAATGTAAACATCATTAGAACATGAAGGATCAGAGAGGGGAAATAACTTTCCTGAAACCCTCAGAAAAGGAAGCAAGGCAGTGTTCAACCCAAGATCTTTCTGATTCCAATATCTGATGTCTTTCTACCTTGCGATGTGACCTCTCTTTCCAAGCTCTACCCTACCCCGCCAAGCTCATTACTGAAAAGCTGATTGCTACACCCAGTCTGTATGCTAACCAGGACAATAATTGATTATCTGACCAGAGGGCCTCCCTGTGGATTTTATCAGCCCTCTGGATGTCAGGCTGTATTAGATTGTCCTGGCTGTCTGGTCAAAGCCAAAATCAAAGCATGGGCTTTGTCTTTCTGCATTAACTAGTTGTTTGACCTTGAGAGTCTTTGTTCCTCTCTGGGCATCTGCTTCCTCAGCTGCTTCACAGGGTTGGGGAGACTCCAGTGAGATGACACTTGTCCTTAGTGCAGGACTCAGCGCACTGCATCGGAGAGTCTGAAATCACTTTTAGTATTTGACTGCTGACAGCCTGTAAGCTTTATCTCTCCCCCTTCCCCTTTCCCTACTACATCTGAGCAAGCTGATAAGAAAGCCAGGGTGGTCCCCAACTTACAGCAAGTAGGAGATTCAAACTGCATGAGCTCCTGACCCCTTATTGGCCCTACTCCACACCCACCATGAAAGCCTCAAGTCGCCTTCCCTTGCACTCTCCAACCATTTTCAGAACAGTCTGGGAGGCTTACTCTGCTCTCCCCAGAAAGCCTCATTATATAAGTAATCAGCTTTATACCCTTTCAGTGTGTGTACGGCATCAACCATCTTGACATCTGCAAGGAGTTTTGGGTGGATGGGGGCCCGACAGTGCCTGTAGAGTGCCCACAACACACTGAGTATGTGAGCTTCTGTTCATATTATTACCAAAAACTTGAATGGTGTTTTTTATATTGCACGTAAGAACCTCATAGCTAACGACTTTGGACTTGAACATATACATCCATTTGATCATATTTACTACACAAGGAATGGGCAGCCAAACAGTTGACAGGGTTTTCAGAAAGGCCAGCGGGAAGAGTCATTTAGCCTGTGGAAGGCTTGCTCCCTCTAGAACCTCTCGCCAGCCTGTGAATCAAATCAACCCAGAACTGCGGGGGCCGCAGAGAAATGGCTGACGACAGTGTAGTGTCATATCCTCAGCTGCGGTGGGGCTAGAGGTAAGCCTTCCTTCTCTGAGTGATGTTGGCACACAGATCAGAGAGGAGCTTATTATGCCCCTTTGCAAAGTGCAGCTCCATGTATCAACAAAACCAATTTCATGGCTGGGTGTGGTGGGGATGCAGTGGAGAATCCCAGCTACTTGGGAGGCTGAAGGGGGCAGATTGCTCGAACTAATGCGTTGGAGACCAGCCTGAGCAAGAGTGAGACACCATCTCTAAAAATAGCCAGGCATTGTGGCAGATGCCTATAGTCTCTCCTACTTGGGGAGAGTAGGAGGCAAGAGACTGGTTTTGCCTCTTGGGAGGCTGAGGCTTAAACTCTTAAGCCCAAGGGGTTGCTGTAAGCTAGGACACCATGGCACTCTACCTAGGGTGACAAAGTGAAACTCTGTCTCAAAAACAAAAAAGAAAACCAATTTCTTGATGTAATGATGATCCTTCCCACGAGCCCCCAAGACACCCAGGAGCATACTCAGGGGGTGATGTTGGCCTTCAGGCAACGTCCCTCTCCTTCGCCCCTTGCTGGATTCATTTTGCTCATCTGCAGAAGATGAGGCTGCACAGGTGGGTTCTGAGGTCACACCCATTGCAAATCTTCTAGGAGCCATGGCTCTTTCCCTTGTGTGGTTTTTATTTTGTGCCATTCTCTAGGTTTGGAAAGATCCAGATGCATGGTGTGGAGAGGAAGTGGTATTCCGAGGCAGGGATGGTGGGCTCACACATTGTCCCAGAGTGCCCAGAAATTGATGGAGCCAAGATTCCTATACGTTCCTCATTGAATAGATAAAATGAAGGTCAGGGGTGAAGAAGAAGTTTTCAGTGTTACATCTGAAGGGGTTCAAAAGTCTGAAAATAAGAGAAGATGTGAGGGGTAAAGGACCAGGCTGAGGAACAGTTAGAGAATCAGAGTGTGACGCCATCAGAAGCGGGAAGTTCAGATGAAGGCGAGCTGGTGGGTTTCTTTTTAATTCACTTACTGAGGTGAGCATCTCCTATCTGCACGTGCCACATGCTGTCAGCTGGTTAAGGCAAAAACAACTACATAGAAAATTTGCGTTGTATTTTCCCCAGGCAATTGATAAATGACCAGATGTATCTTGAGAACTTTACAAGATCGGTTTCCTGACAGGAATCTGGCCTGACACACCAGCTCTTACAAAGCTATGACCAATAATTCTGACTTGTTTTTTGTTCCCCAGGAGTTAGACACTGAAACATTAAGATAATTTTAGCCTGCTGGAGATCATGTAGCCAAACCGTGAATACCATTCTGCCCACTGGACAGTGTTTTCCTGATTTTAGTGTTGTTAAAACAAAAGGAACATAATTTATGATTTTAGCTGAATCAACAGAGTAATGTGAGGAGGCTTTTTGAACTCTGCATAAACAAAGGTATGATTGGGCTCAAGTGACAGAGCCAAAAATGTAAAATTTGGCTGCTTTATGCTCTTGTTTGTGTGTAAAGACCCATGTTGTTTTAAACAATGAAATAAAGGGTACAAGCTTCCAAAACCATGCAAGCACGCTCAAGCAAGATCCTTCAGAGTGAGTCAGCTGTCCTCACACACAGATGATGGTCTGGGGCTCAGAAACGATTGGAGAGCAGGAGTGCAGGGCAAATCCTGGGGAGACAGACAGTGTCACTAAGTGCAGCCATCATGCTCCAGGACCCTAAGGACAGGGCTGTGTCATAGTAAAAGACATAAACTTCCTTGTTCACAGTCACTCAGTACCTTTCTAAGCACTTGGCTTTGACTCAAAATTCTTTCTTACTGCCGTAAGTAAGATTTTTTAACATACTTGCTCATCCCATGTTGGTTTTGCAAAACTTACTTTATACTATGTGATCATATAGTAGTTATTCATAAGCAATTAATTTGGGGTATTTTTCCCCCCAAAAGATATATGATTTTTATCACTAAGGAGAGGAAACCATAGTGAAGAAAGTGTAATCTAGACATTTCTTTCTTTCTTTTTTTTTTTTGGCAATTGGTGCCTAGATGTTTCTTTTTGATGTTTGACTATTTGATCTCTTCCTCACCTTCCAGGATAAAGAAATTCATGTGCACAGCTCTTACATTTTCCTTCTCCTTCTCTCCCCTGCTCCCTTCCTTTCTTCTTTCTTTTCTTCCTTCCTTTTTCCATTTTTTTCTCTGTTTTTCTTCCCATCTGTCCTTTAATAAATAATAACTGAGGCTCTACTACATGTCAGACTATGATTTTTGGTTTCCCAGTGCAGATAAGAGTTATATTTACACTTTGATGTGATATTTTAAGTGTGCAATAACATTATGTCTAAAAATAAATGTGCATACCTTAGTTAAAAATACTTTATTGCTTAATAACACCCATAATCATCTTCAGTGAGACAGAATGTTTTTGCGGGTTGAGGATCTTGCCTTGATATTGATGGCTGCTGACTGATCAGAGTGGTGGTTGCTGAAGGCTGAGGTGGCCATGACAATTTCTGAATACATGACAATGATGATGTTAGCTGCATCAATTGACTGCTTTTGTGAAAGATTTCTCTATACAATATTCTATTGTTTGATAGTATATAATGGACAATAGAACTTCTTTCAAAACTGGAGTCAGTCTTCCCAAACCCTGCCACTACTTTACCAACTCAGTTAATGTAATATTTCAAATTCTTCATTGTCTTTTGCACAGGGTTCACAGCCTTTTCAGCAGAAGTGGATTGCCTCTCAAGAAACCAGGGTTTTTTGCTCATCCATAAGAAGCGATTTCTTATTGATTCAAGTTTTATCATGAGATTGCAGCAATTCAGTCAGTCACATCTTCAGGATCCACTTCTAATTCCAGTTCACTGCTCTTTCTGGTATATTTTCAATTAAAGCATTGAACCCCTAAAAGTCATCCATGAGGGGCAGAATCAACTTATTTAAAAATCCTGCTAATGTTAGTATTTTGGGCTCCTCACATAAATCACATGTGTTATAATGGCATCTCAAATGCTGAATCTTTCCCAAGGTTTTCAATTTCCTTTGCATATATCCATCAGAAGAATCACCATCTATGGTTGCTAGGGTCATAAAAATGTATTTCTTAAATAATAAAACTTGAAAGTTGAAACTACTCTTTGACTGAAGGTTGGATGTAGTGTTATCAGGCGTGAAAAAAAAATTAATCTTCTTGTACCTCTCCATCAGAACCCTTGGTGGATGAGGATGCATTGTCAGTGAACAGTAATATTTAGAAGAGAATCTTCCTTTTTCCTGAGCAGTAGGTCTCAACAGAGGGCTTAAAATATTCAGTAAACCATGCTGTAAACAGATAGTCTGTCATCCAGGCTATACTATTCCAGTTATAGAGTGGAGGCAGAGTAGACTTAGCATTAATTCTTAAGAGCCCTAGGATTTTTAGAGTGGTTAATGAGTATTGACTTCAACTTCAAGTCGCCAGCTGCATTAGCTCCTAATAAGTACCTGGAAAATCCCCCAAAAGGGGACGAGGAAGTGAAACATCAGCCAGAGATAAGGAAAACACGCTGTGGCACAGTGATCTTCTCACTGAATTTGGCTAAGGTGGCATTTTCTATTGAGGTTTCACCTCTAAACGTACCTTGCAGATTGTTGTTACCCTTAGACCCAGGAATCAGGTCACTGTAGCTTTAGGGATAGAATCAATCTGCAAGAGACAAGGAGATGTTCTAAGTCTAAAAAAATGAAAAAGCAATGAGAGTACTTACCTCTGCCCTGGGAGGTTCGGCTTAAGATGGGACATAGATGGGTAAACCAGCCGTATAATCCAGTTTAGTGAAAGCTCTACAGCAGAGATGAATATATGTAAACCGACAGTACAATGCAGTTTAGTGAAAGCTCTACAACAGAGACAAACGCTCGTTCATCAGCACTGTGGATTTCATATTCTTGACTTCATTTGTCTTCTATGATAGATTTGTAACTCCAAAATCCATACTCATCACATGTTCAAGATTATTCATGGATATGCACGAAACAGTGAAAAAATTGAGTTGCCCAACCCAACATGCATGTTCCAGGGTGAGGTAGAACAAGTTGTCACCTGCCTTCTTATCTCAACTCTTGTACTATAAATGAATGTCCTTTTTGAGTTACTTTTTCTTGTGCATTTTTATACTTTTTGTAATTTCTCTGTTTAAATGACCCTCAAGCACATGTAAAATGCGGTCCAGTGTTCTAAGAACAAAAAGCTGTGCTGTGTCTTAGGAAGAAAATGTGTGTGTTGGACAACCTTCGTTCAAGCATGAGGTACAGTGCTGCCGGCTGTGAGCGCAGGGTCAATGAATCAAGAAAATATATTGGATAAGATACCTTTAAACAGAAACACACATACAACAAGGTTATATACTAATCAGTTTGCAGAAATGTAACCAGAAGCTTACAGAAACATAAGCCTACCTTTCCCCTAAGAGCAGTGGTTAATTCCCTAATGGCGTATTCACAATGACTTCAAAGACTATAACTACTCAGATGAAAGTCAACTCTAAATAAAAGAATACTAAGTTACAATAGAAATACAGAGAAAGAGAAAGCGATTGATTTTCTTTGGGAAAGTTAAATGTTATAAAGGAGGTACATTTTCTAAAACATATCAAAAGTTTATTAGGAAAATGACATCCAATCTGGTAAAGGCAGTAGAAGGAAGAGAAGTGACTAATATTTCAATGTTCCTTTCTTTTTTTTTTAATTTTTATTAAATCATAATTGTGTACATTGGTGCAATCATGGGGCACAATGTGCAGACTTCACATACAATCTGAAATATTTTCATTGAACTATTTAACATAGCCTTCATGGCCTTTTAATCACTATATGA